>JAMKCH010025206.1:0-19992 GCA_023653785.1 Ophioderma brevispina
GTACAATGCCCTACCGAAGTTGCGCGCCGGCCTTTATTTTTCTCTTCCTATTGCCGAACAAAATATTTCACTTTTCGATCGCCAACCGCTCTCTCCATTTATAGAGGTCAAGGAAATAGCGCATCAAAGTTTTCATTAAGCTAGGCGGTCAATTGGTGACGTCTTATCACGGGGCTATACAATATTGCCGGTTGGTTTTATTTCATTTACTAAATAAAACGTCACCATTTCCATGACTGAACACTGTAAAACTGACCCCCCAGCCGGATCGATTGCCGCCTTCTGCTTAGGTTCCATTCATCATTGAAACATTCGCTCAAACACAAGCGTTCAAAAACAATGTTCCAGCAATCGTTCAAACAATCATTCAAACAACATTCAACATCAATCAAACAATCATTCAAATAATCAATCAAACAATCAAACAACCTCACTTGGACGTGGAGTGTCGCTCTGACACGTTGCGCTCTAACACTAGACGAGCTAGTGAGTACAAAGCACGAGCGTTTCAATTCTGCTCATCATGAATTCGATCTTCAAAGGTACGGCCTTTTCTAGACGACCTGCAAGGTACGGCCTGTTCGAGGACGGACCTGTTCACGGAACGACGTGCAAGGGTACGGCCTGTTCGAGGACGACCTGCAAGGGGTACGACCTATTCGAGGACGACGTGCAGGGTACGCCTGTTCGAGGACGACCTACGCGGTTTCGACCTTTGATTTCTGCGCTACGGGCATTTGAATTATGCGCTACGACATTTGATTCTTGCTATACGAGCTACGAGTATTTGAATTCTGCTATACGACTCAGCAACGAGCATTTGAATTCTGGCTACGAGCATTCGAATTCTCGCTACGACATTTTAATTCTGTCTATAAATCGAGCTACAGCATTTGATTCTGCTATACGAGCTACGAGCCTTTGAATTCTTCGCTAACGAGCATTTGCATTCTGCTACGCCTGTTCGAGGACGACCTGCACGTGTCGACCTTTGAATTATGACCCTGATATTTCCGACCAATACCATTGTTTTTCGCCAGGTGTTATCATCTCCACGATTCGGGTTGAGTAACAATACCCGTTCCTCTTTTCACAATAACCATGGGATCGAATGCATAACTACCAGTTTACCTTCGATATAGGTCGTGTGACCCTAATGTTCTTCTGAAAGCGGCGGTAAATTGAATACAAATGACGTTATAGCAATAAGGTTTACTGATTTTAAGTCTGCACAAGTTGTTTAGGGAATCAAAGCTTGACCCGCACATCTAGCCTGAGTTTGTTTTTTCTTCCTTTTCGAATAAATGAAGAAAAACATTGACACAGTTAATTGAACACACATACGCACTATATAAGCTCAAGATTTTGTTTATTTGCGAATGAGGATAAGTATTTTGGCGCTACGTCATTAAACAAAGACTTCGACTAAATCGGAGAGGTGGTAACACCTGGTCTATTCACGCGGAGACAATATTCAAATGGTCCCTGCACTCCCAGATGAAAAGCATCTGAAGTGTTTTTCTAAACACCACATACCGGGCCGGTATTGAATATCTTTAGCTCATTGTTGCTGATTCTAGTGATAATCTAGTGGGCACTGATATTGGGGGAAATAAATTAAGATTACATTTTATTCTTTCAAGAATGGTGCAAGTTTGATTTGGAGCAACAGATAGTTATATGATTTTAATAATTTATTATGAATTTACGCTTGTTTTTGCTCTCCTCCCGTGATAGGGATTACGAATCGACAGCGCAGAAGGGCATGCCCCATAGCCTATTTAACCCTAAGGCGAGATTCCCAGTTTCAGGAGCAAAGTATTGCCTCGGAGGAAAGCCTCCGACGGAACATGTCGCACGCAAAAATATTTTAGCCGACACGCAATATTCACATTTTAATAAACAAACCTAACACGGAACATTTATAAGCCGCATGGGAGATATCTTTTATAGCCAATTAGCAGTATTGATCGATCAATATCGTCTACTTGTCTGGGATCACTCTTTACCCTGGGGGCCGTATGTGGTCGCCGCTAAATTTATCTCATTTGTAAACAGTTTATTTATTCATCGCCCCACTTAACATTATGAGCCATCGATAATTGGGTTCGTTGGGAGACTGACAATAGGGCATTGAGTATCAATTACGGGATTACATTGCGTGTGAGGTTAACTTAAGTATTCCACACGAAAGGAAAGGTCAGTGTTTATTTTAGATATACAAGACTCGCACGGAACAATTTTATAACCCGTGCGGAAGTTAATCGTTCCCTCCGACGCAATATCTTCCTCGTAAAACTGGGAATCCCGCCTAACTGCCTTTTGGTTTCTAGCCTATCTCCAGAGAGGAAGGAAAGGGGTAAAGGGATAGAAACTAAAGAAACCTGAAGGGCCCTGGCGGGATTCGAACCCGGGGCCTCCGGCCCACCATTCCATATGACCAGGCATGGCAAGCCACAAGGGAGTCGATGGCCCGGCCAGCGATTTCGTGCCCATATGAGTGTTGGTGCGATGACGTCATCGCATCTTTTTGGACTTAGTGCATTTTCCCCACTCAGCTCATTGAGTTATATTGGTGTTTGAGGGTGTAAGGGCTAGGGGACCTCTTACCTGGAAAAAAAGCAAGTGTACCCTAATTTGTTCTCAAACAACAGACAAAGAGAAACCAAAAACAAACAAATTTACACAAATCATAGTTAACAAATGTCCTCTTATACTTTAATTTTAAATTACGAAACGTGAATATGCATGACTCCTAGGCGCTGATCCCTTAACTGCAAAGGTGCCACAGAATGTTTAAATGTCATTATAGGTAATCATGGTAAATGGAATCCACATTGCTATGTTTTTCTTTGTGCACCGTTATACGCACAAGGAAAGCATACGCACGGCCCTACTTAGTGGTCGATTTATTAAAAACTCCGAGTCGGTTTCCAATTCATTGTGTTTACATATACAGGTTAGGGCTAACACATGTCCATTACGGGGTGAGGGGGTTGACCCGTGAGATTTAGCCTTAAACAAGGTGTGCAAAAAATGAGAGCATGTCATTTTTAAATTTTTGCAACTCATAGCAATGTAAATTTAAATATTATAGGTATAGGTATATGTATGCAAAGTTGATCAAAATTCGCGAGTTCCTATACTTCGGTGTAAAAATGGGCGATATATAAGGGTTTAAAATGGTTGCGAGCATAGAATTTTAGCTAAATATGTCGCATATTTAATTTAATATTTTTACAACACTTTGATGCCATACAGCAGGTTGTGGAATTTGATTTTTGTATTCGTTTCATCAACATGCGATATTTAGTAAAATTACTCGAGAACGAATGCATCGATTTTATTATTCTTTCAATATAATAATCAGCATACTGGAAAGTAGACATTTAACACTTAAAGTTCATAAGTGGACGGTCCAAGTGCACCCGCTCTAAAAACTACTTTGCCGGAATTTTTACCAAAACTGTGGTAATTGATGAAGTACATCAACACGACCACACAACGGGGAAAATGAAATTGGTTGTACCGATTCAAAATGGTGGTTCAAACACAGACTTTTTATGACGCGCAGCAAATTCTCCCACCGAAAAATGAAAAACACTTTCCCAGAGGACTTTCCCCATTATCATGCTATGAGGTGTCCGATGCGCGATAATATCGGATCCTACGCATAATAATGATAAAATTGGATGATTTGCGTCCAATATTTATTGGTCTCGCTATGAGTTTTAAAATATTGGGCTCGACTGCGTCTCGCCCCCATATTTTTGCAACTCATAGCTCGACCAATAAATTTGGGCTGAATCAATCCAATTTTATTACATAATTGGTTTGTAATAGGAGAACATCACATTTCGGTTGCTGAAAGAAACATTTAAAAACATTTCCCCAGTACGATTTAAGGGGCAAAAGTTTTGAATAGCCCACCAGGATACTTGTTTAGGCTTATTAGCATGAACACGCCATAGCCGATTTGAATTTTATTCCACCAAAATATATGCGCAACTGATATTTAGACAATTGCAATTTTTGGGAGAAAACAATTTAAGCGTTACAACAGGACCCTCGAAAAACGAAATCTTGGGTCATGCATGGACCCCCCCCCCCATAAAAAAAAAAAAAAAAAAAACAACAAAGTCGTATCTGCATATTTTGTTGTTTTACTTTGATTTGAGGCTGGCAAAATCAAGCAAAAACCCATTTCACCTAAAATGTCCATTGCTATTTGCTTTCTTCGTGTTGTCATTCTGGATGCATCTCATACAGCTTTTGTTTCTTTCCTTCTCAATTTACTTACCAATGGAAAGTGCCCTTGGTCTTTTGTTCTGTACTTTTTGAAAATTATTTTTTCTGTTAATACTGTTAATACTTCTTGCCGTTGTCGCCGTTTTGATGAATATTGAGGTCAAATTGTATTTGGAATAACAAAAAGGGCGATTCTTGATAAGTAAACTTTGTAACCAATATTAAGGAAAGACAAATATCCAAGGGCTTTCAAACAGTCAAAATAGGAACCCCTTACACACAAAACTTGTGTTAAATATAATACAACGCTTAGGATGTACCATGATTACATATTGGTAGCACAAATCTGTTAAATCGTGTGGTCTTGGAATGTGAGGTTTATAAAAATCAGGGAAAGATTGACAATTACATTGTCAGCTGACGAAAGGCAGCCTGTTGAAATTTTAGGTAGCTTTTGCACATTTTGAGTGCATGTAGAAATATACATGTGAATAATTTGCAATTAAAGGCCGACTCGGAGATTTCCTGTTGAGGGCGCACTCAATTTTCCAAAATCACGTTTTTTTGCATATACATAATGCTTGTCCATGTGATAACCACTGTAAAAACTAAGCTCAAATCGAAGTCCTTCATATAGAAAATCACAACTGTTATAAAATTCCGGATCCGGAATTTTTGTTATACACTGTTATACTGAGCATGCATATATGTTAACTGCATGAAAACTGAAAATCCGATTCATCTCTAAATTTGGCATTAAAGGGATTAGCAGCGATATAGCGAGAGAATCGAAACATGTGGAAATACAATTGTTTTAACTTATAAATCATGGATAAGTGTGTACAATTCCATATAACTGCTCTAATGTAGAAACAAACCACCAAATAGTGAAAAAAATGACGTATGAGGAAATTTGTCATACCGTGTCCCGCAAATAGACATACAGCGATGACGTCTCAAAATCTACAATAAACAGCCGATTGTGGTTTACACTAGCACAGAATAAACAAAGATCAATAATGTTTGTGTTTGAGGTCAAACTGAATTGATCATGGTGCACAATATCACGCTTACAATCTGGGATATTCACCGAGAAAGGATTTTGTGATCTCAAGTCGGAATTTTGATACGCACGTATAGAAATTAAAGATTCAGATAAAAAGTACTGCCTTGTCTTTAATACACAAATTTCAAGCCAACCACTTGCAGGTTATGTTTGCATATCCATGCCAGTAACAAAAATACAAAAATATGATTTTTGATGATTTTTTCGATGTTTCGGATTAGCAAATCGCTGATAATCCCTCTAAGCATTTTAGGTAACTATCTTTAGTTCTAGATGACTATTTTCAATTACTACACAACAGAATGATTATATTTCGGAATCTCTGAATCCGCCTTTAAGTAAAAATGTAAAGTGAAATTATATGTAATAATTTTACCTACATATTGTGCGATTTTATGGGCAGATTTCCTTTTTCTATTGGGTAGGTGCATGGAAGGGTGCATGGGATGTACTGCAATCTTAAATCAAAAAACATTTGAATTTGAGAAACACGACTAAAAATCTCTTTATTCCCCGATTACTTGCCGTATTTTCTCTAAAGAGACATATAGGAAATCAATGTTCAGACTGGGTTTGGAGCCTTGGAGCATTCTCTATCCCTGCACCCCTCCCTATCCCCCACCACCATTCAATGTTGGGTTCTTGTAGGGTGGCAAGACAACTTTCCAGGATTCAACATTGTCCAGGGGGGAGACGGGGGCATTTTGAGTAGGCCTATAAAAGTGGTTCCAACACTTTTGGCTATATGTATTTGTCACTATTAGAATGAGGATTTCATGCTTAACTTAATGGCCTCTGTCAGTTCAATTAGTAAATGAATGAAATGAACTTTGTACCATATAGGTAAAATAAGATGTTTCATCTGAGTATCAATTACACTTCCCCCTGCCCTTATTTTAGGGAATATTCACGTTAATTTAATAATTAATCATCATAGGCCATACTTTCCATACAGTGGCAGAAACAGTCTACAACAAATCCTGTTAACAAAAATACGAGAGCATGTTGATCCTATACAAAGATCCAACCAAGCTGGTTTTCACCCAGGTAGAAGCGTGCACAGCAGCAGTTCACATCCCACGGAGAATCATGGCGGCTTTTCGCGAGTTATCAACTACCACTCACCATCACTTCATTGATTTTAAGAAAGTCTTTGACTAGAAAAGCGTGGTAAATGGTAGATGGGAATATCTCGGAGCCTTTCCCCGTTTCAAGGGGGTACTGCAGGAGATGTATTCGCCCTTTATTTTCATTGCTGATAGACTAATTGCTGCAAAAGGCAACTAAAGATACAGATTACGGAGTGATGACATATCCACGTCAGTCCAGGAGGGAGGTAATCCAGTAAAAGTCTTAAACTCTACGACTTCTCTAGATTTGCTGAGATATCGCAATGGAGTCTTCATCTAGAGCTCAGGACTCAGTTATCAAGAAAAGCAGTGCAGCTGAGAATTGGGCCTTATCTCATCAGGGTGCAAGACAGAGTCCCAGAGTACATGACTACCAACTGCAACCCATTCCACTGCTTTAAAAAATTATGGCGAGCGCATCAACCATGTCTTTCCGACTTCAATATCTTGTTGTATGATGGCTTCCAGTTCTAAAACCTAACAGCGAAAAGCCTCTTGCCTGGGCAGCATTTGAAGTTGGAAGCGCATATGGGAGAAAGAAGTCAAAGATTATACATATCGAAATGAAAGTTTACGCCTCTTCAACACAACATTTTTTTTTTTTCTTGCGTTGACGTATTTTTGTATGGCTGCGCAATTGGGTGATGACAAACAATGGAGAGTAGTAAGTCAATTTTTCGCAACATGTTGCTACAGAATCATGCGTGGAACGCCAAGGCATTGATCGTTCCCCAATGCCAAAATCTATTCTGCTACAGGTACGGAGCCTTTGATAAACCGAGTAAGACTGCGACAGCTTACTTTTCTTGGTCATATTCTACGGATGCCAGAGGCGAGCCTAGCCTAGTAGGTTTATATGCTTTCTCCACACCAACACATGCGAAGAGGAAGCCAGGGCCGACCAGAGAAATCTATCTCTCATCCATCCAAAGCTATTGGGTGGACACAACCAATGTGGCAACCAAAAAGGCTAATCTCCCAACTGCCCAAAAAACAGAACGTCGGGCGACTGGAGGAACTGCCATGGGTGCAAAAAGTGCGGGAGCTGGAAGCTGGGAGTTGCTGCTCATAGGAAATGAGGCTCAAATTGAGGGGAATGAGACAAAATGAAAGCCAAAATATCTTGAGGGAAAAATAAGAAAAAAAAAGGAAAGGGAAAAACTGGAAGGGACAAAGAGGAAGTAAGGAAAGGAAAATATGGAAAAGACAGAAAAAAAAGAATGGGCAAAGGTTCTCTTATAGCAATTTCGGCAGAAGAGGAACTCTAGGAATAAAGGAAACCTAGGGGGAACATAATGGGCAAAGAGTTCTCTTAATAGCCCATTTTGGCAGGCGAGAGTAACTCTAGGTAAGGAAATCTAGGGGAACGTGAGGAAATAGAAACCCAGAGGAAAGTAAGAAAGAAAACTCGGAGAAATGTGACGATAAGGAAACCTTGGGAAATGTGAGGAAAGGGAATCTAGGAGAAACGTGAGGAAGAAACTAGCGGAAAGGTGAGGAGGAAACAAACCTACGAGAAATGTAGGGGAACAAAAAAAGTTTAGAAGTACGAGGAAATTAAACCTGATGAAATGTGAGTGGAAAAAAATATAGGCAAAAAATATGAGGAAAGGAAAAAGAAGAAACAGTACATGGACGTAGGAGAAATGAGGAGGGAAAGAAACCCAGATGAAATGTTAGGAAAGAAAAAAAAAAAAAAAATCTAGGGGATATGTGAGGAAACTAAATCAAGGGAAATTGTAGAAAAGAAAACTAGGATAATAAATGGAGGGAAAGAACCAAGGATAAAGGTGACAGGAAAAGAAACGGAGGTGAAAAATATAAAAAAGAAACCCTAGAAAATATGGCGAAAAGAGAAATGAAAGTGGTTGTAAACATGGATTGTGGATATCAAAGACACAGAAAATTAGTGCATGATATGGGTGCACAGTCCAGGCCTGGGGAACTAGTGCCGATTGTTTAAAACATTAAATGCGAAAAAATAAGGAGGAATGGAGAACTCGAGATTAGAAACCTAGCAAAATATGTGAGGTAAAATGTTTGTGAAAAATGATGTGGATAGCCAAACTTAGAAAACACTCAAATCTGAGGAAAAGGAAATACAAATCTAAACAAGACATATTTGGGAAAGAATGAAACGGACCAAAATGTCAACATAACTTTGAAGCAAAACACTTAGCCTACACAGCAGGCACTCAAAAATCAACAAAGGACATCCCGGATAAGGAGAGAAGGGGCCCTCTATAATATAATAGTTAATTTCACATCAATTTTGAGTTGCGTGTTTGACAACTACTTGATCATGTACGCAAGATGTTTGTATCCTCAAAATACACTGCATCAAGAAAAATGATAAAGTCGTGAGAACTTCAAGGGCATTCTTCGGGAAAAAGCAAAGGCTAGAGCATGCCTTCCCATTTCAATGGACCATTTATTCTTAAATGAAGAAAACAGGAAGAAGATGTTGCATAGCATGCCCTTGTTATGGAACCTTTGGTTTTAAGAATGACGCTATAGGTAGACCTTTGTGCTCCTTCATATAGTTACAAAGAGGCTACATGCGGCAGCCCTTTATAACAATACCAAAAGCTATTAGCGTTTTGCGGCTAAGATTTGGATATCTAACCTCTTCACACCAAGCAGACTCTGGAATACAACACAATGGCCCAATTACCGCGCTATTTATATAGAGAAGTTTAACTACACTATGAGTTATCCTGCCCAGGGCCGACAGTTCAATAGCTTTCATCCATGGTATTGAGAAATACATCCCTGTATTTTAGTTAGTATGATTTATGATACCAGGACGTGATAGTCAGCTGTTGTTAACATGTGCTCATCAAGGCTACTGAACAGAGGCCATGGTTGATGTAGCATGCCTATCTATATAGTGATAGGTAATGGTTGGTGGTTTGTTGTAAAAAGGGGTCGTTGTGTTTTGGCAATTCCATTTTATGTACTTGTTCCAGGCCCCCCAGAAAAACAAAAATGCAAAATGAGGTCTTCCACCCCAAGAACCAGACGCCACGCACATATATCGTTGCTAAATAATATTGCGCAATCATTGCAACGCGGCTTGGGGTTCGTGGGGTGGAAAAGGCTTTAAAATATTGGGAATTTTAATTACCCATTGAAACATGTATTGTATAACTTACATAAAACAGACGTTTGGGGAATTTATGTAAAGTGATTTTTTAAAACCCAGCAGAATGTAACTTGAAGCATGTCGCTTTATTATGCAACGTTTCAAGTCATTCCGTTCTCATGAAAAATATAGAGGGCCGTCCTTCATTCCTTACGGCGATGTCCTTTCTTTTTTCAGAAGAAAGAGAAAGGGACCAAGGAAGGAAATCAATTTCACACTTACTGTAGTTTTTGAGGAAATATAAGTTCGGCTGCTTAACTATGATATTGATGAACTGAGTTGACATCATGATCGATTCAACAAGCTTCACAACACGGGTGAGGACATTAAGATGAGGTCAACCCAGTCGTGGTTTGGTCCATCATTATGAGGAATCAAGGGAGGGTTAAAAAATTAGAAAATTCTGAACATGACTATAATAATGAAAACAAACACAATTACCATACTTCATTGGGTTATTTTTAACATTTCCGGGCGGGTTTTATGTCAATTTTAAGAAGGAGGGATTGGGAGGGAGAGGAGGAGGAAGAACGAGGAAGATCGGTCACATGAGGAAAAATCGATTAGGCCAAAATCTTCTCCGGAGGAAAAAATGACTTTTTTGCACCCCTGAAATTGCGTTCGCATGTGCGCAGTCGACTGATGATGACGATGATGAGGCCACAGCCATACTTTCTTCGATTTAAGCTAAAGTCATGGGTTAACAGCAATGTGTGCAATATGCCGGTGTGCTTTACGCGGTACAAAAGTGTCTTATTTGTGTTAAAATTAAAAAAAAAAAAAAAAAAAAAAAAAAAACAAATAAATTTTAAAAGATACGTTTACTAGAAAAAAAAAACAGATTTAACATGTTAAATACATTCATATAGGTTACGCGCTTTTTTGATACATAGTTAAATTTTAAATGAAAAAAAATAACCGAATTCGAAAGGACAGGACATGATTTCGAACCGCGAACCCACTGCTTGCAAGGCACGACGGTGCCTCCAAGCCAAATCGCTCCTTTCATACTAATCATTCGTTTCAAACCAAAATAGTTTTAATCAATTGAATCGACGACCGGTTATACAAATCGTACACAAGTAATCATGATGATGCCAACGATACAACATATTAACAATAGAGACAACAGGAGTCATGGTATAGAGTTTGATTTTCAGAAAGTACGATTTCAGAGATCATTTATTCTTGAAATAGATTTTACCGTGGATTATCGATTCCTGAAAGGTGAAATTATCGAACGGTTGATAAAGGGATCACTTACGTTTAAAAAGGGATTGTGACAAAAATGTTTTCAGTAAAACTTTGAGAGCTATACCCAAGTTATCTTGCGTGGTTTATAGATGCTTTAATCATCATATCATGCATCATCATCAATCGTAATCGGCATAGCTCAACATTCAAAACAACAACAGAATCATGCGATATGGAAAGAGCGAATTGGCTTGTAAGAGGCAAAGATCTCGCCTTATAAGCGGGGTGTCGCGGTCGAATCAAGTTATGCCCTTTGGAATTCGATATTTTCCTTGAAATGTAAAGCTATCCTATGTATCATATAAAGCGCGTAACCATATGAAACGTCATTTACATATTAAAAAAATTTCATTTTTTTAGTACCGTGTCCTCAAATTATTTATTGTAAATATTTAACTATGAAATAAAGATTAAGTTGTTAAACAAAATAAGACACTTGTAGCGCGCGGAAAAAAAGTCGTCAAAGTCGTCGTCAAAGTCGTCGTCGTCAAAGTCGTCGTCAAAGTCGTCGTCGTCGTCGTAGTATTTCATGGCCTATATTCTTTATAACACATGCAGAAGGTGCGCCATGAATGTTTTTGAGTTTTCTTGCTTACATTGAGTAATCACGTGTAATATATTGCTCCTGTAACATCATGGAAGTTTGTTGATTATGCGTTTACTAGTTATTTTTTCAATTTTGTAATAACACCCACTAAATTCAGAGCCTTTTCCTGTCTATATGGACGACTTTGAGCCCAAATATGCTACGAATACATTTTTATTTTCCACTCCCTAAGCTGACCGCTGATTTCATTTTCCATGCAATGACGTAAGCCAATATGTTTCTTTTATGTGCACCTGAAATTTCGTTGTAATAGCTGTCATAATTAAGAAGTTATGAGGACAAATGTAAAATTAGATGATTTTTTTTTCACTTTGCAGACACAATCTTAGCCAAAATGTGTTGGAACACGACTGCTCTTTTTGCCCCGATTACTTGCCGTATTTCTCTTAAAGAGACCTATAGGAAATCATGACAACTTGGGTTGGGAGGCTTGGAGCATTCTCTATCCATGCACCCCTCCCTATCCCCACCAATCAATGTTGGGTTCTTGTACATGTAGGGTGGCAAGAACAAAATTTCAGGATTCAACATTGTCCAGGGGGGAGACGGGGGTATTTTGAAGTAGGCCTATAAAAGTGTTCCAACACTTTTGGCTAATATTGTGGTCACCCACGGTATGGGGTTCATCTCCGTTAAAACGCATTGACCTACGACATCAAAATGTTTGACTTTTAATAACGTTTTTTTAATCAGGAAATATAAATTCCAAAACTTTATTCAATGTTGACAAATATAAAAGCAACCATGCTACAGGTGAAATTATCCACCCGATGAAAATCATTTCCAAGAAATACTTTAAAATAACACAATGTCTGCTAATCATACAAATATTTGCACAGACTCGATGGACCGGAACTATAGAATGTTTCCAAGAATCGAGATATACCACGCGATATACATGTATAAATTTCACCGTAATAAGTTTAAATATAAAGTCAATTATATAAGTTAAATTATATATTTTCAATTATATATATATATATATATATATTAGTCACTCATAAGTTTAACGCAATTTTTTACCTTAAAGGTGCAACAAGAGAATTTTTGAGGCATCCATAGACTGCCATATGTTGTGATTACATATAGAATAGACACTCAATAGATTTCTAACCTAGTATTTGGTTACAGAAGTGTATTAAAAGTGAAATTAAAAAGCGACTTTGATTTGCTTTTATTTCAATATAAAAAAGGCCGAATTTCATATTAGCGCCAACACGATTTCACAATTTTGGTACATACCAAAGAGATAATTATCATCTTAATCCTTTGAGATGGGGATATTTTGGACCAAGCTTTGCATCAGGGAAAAAATCAGCTTTCAATTTTGGGGGGATACCTAATAAGATTGCACCTTTAAAGCAGAATATTATTGAAACATTTTTGGTCCAAATTAAAAATCCATTTCAAATCACAAACATTGACGATAGGTTTCAGTTAGATAATTTCCTTGGCAAAGATACACATTTCTTGAAAACAATGACTAAAGGCCCTTATCTTAACTAATTCGAGAGAAATGCCTTTTAATTCTTTAAAAAAAAAATGCTACAATACGTTGAATAGGGCCTTCTTGTAATCGTTTTGCATAATCTGAACAAAAAAGTAAATTATTGGCGATGTTTAAAAAGGTGCAACCACTGACCTCTAGCGGAATGACGTACCGTTAAATAGTCGCCGATTGAAACCACAGGAAGTTGCATTTTGCCCTTCTTAATATGGCTTCACTTTATTGTCCAAGTTAAAGGAATTTTGTATAACAATAGAACATATGTGTGGAATATGTGCACCAGCAGGTGTATGGTAGACGTTTCATATAGAAGTCCCATTGATGCAAATGAGGTATTACAATTGATTCCGTCATGCGCTGTGTGACGTTGTGCAGTAGTGCTTGACGGAATGAATGGCGATACCTCATTTGCATCAATGGGACTTCTATATGAAACGTCTACCAGGTGTGTGCATTATTTCCCGCCACATTAAGAAAAGCAAAAAGCAACTTCCTGTTGTTTCGATCGGCTACTCAGACCCGCTATCCACATGTAGAGGTCAGTGGGTGCAACGAATGATTTCAAGGCATCCACATTATAATCTCTTTAGTGTCAAATACATATGAAATTACCACTTGACTTCATATAGATTTCACACTCAAAACAGGTCTTACCCTGTATTTGGATACAGAAATGTCTCAAAAGTGAAAGCAAAAGGCGACTTTAATTTCCTTATATTTCAATATAAAATAGGCTGAATTTCGTATTTGCTCCAATACGAAATCGTCGTGGGAGTGAAACAAAGTTATATCTACATTTTACATGATACAAAGGCATTTTTGTGTTTCATTCAGGGGTTTGCGAATAAAAATTATTACACAGGATGAACTTGAAATGTATGTTTTAAAACATTTCCCACAAGTCGACTAAGGATTAGATAATTAGGGTGGCGTAACTACACGCGTGATTTTTCCGTTGAGTGCAACAAAGTCGTATCTACAACCAATTACGCCTAATTAAAATTCAAGGGAATGGCCACCTCTTTGGGTAGTTTAGATGACAATGTAACAATAGCATGATATGGGTCATTGTGGAGCCAACATTTTGGTTTTTTTTCGCGCGCCATTTTAAGGCCTAACTATCTGTTTGTACGGAGCCCGTAAGGGGTCCCTGAAATATTTTTTTAAGCTCGTGTGAACGAGATACTATATCATTTTGAACGAGTTACTATCTCGTTGAACGAGTTACTATCTCGTTTGTACGAGTTACTATCTCGTTTGTAGCGAGTTACTATCGCGTTTGAACGAGTTACTATCATCGTTTGAACAGTTCTATCTCGGTTTTACGAGTTTTAACTTCGTTTTGTACGAGAAACTAATCTCGTTTGAACGAGTTTTTGTCTCAGTTTTGTACGAGTTATTAACTCGTTTTTATGAGATACTATCTCGTTTTGACGACTTATTATCGCGTTTGTACGACATACATCTCGTTTGATCGAGTTATGACGATACTACTATCTCGTTTGGACGAGATATTCTTGTTTTACGAGTTATTAATAGCGTTTGTACGAGTAACTATCTCGTTTGAACGAGTTCTGTCTCGTTTTTGTACGAGTTACTATCTCGTTTGTACCAATTATTAACTCGTTTGTATGAGATTCTCTCGTTTTTGTACTACATACTATCTCGTGTGGACGAGTTATTATCTCGTTTGTACAAGTTATTAACTCGTTTGTACTAGATACTATCTCGTTTGAACGAGTTGCTGTCTGTCTCGTTTTTGTACGAGTTACTATCTCGTTTGTACGAATTATTAACTCGTTTGTAAGAGATACTATCTCGTTTTGTACACATACTATCTCCGTGTGGACGAGTTACTTTCTCTTTTGTACGAGTTATTAACTCTTTTGTACGAGTTATTAACTCGTTTGTTTGAGATAATATCTCGTTTATACGACATGTATCTCGTTTGAACGAGTATTTATCTCCTTTTTGAACACTTACTAGTATCTCCTTCAAAACGAGATAATCACTCATTAAAACGAGATAATAACTCGTACAAACGAGTTATTAACTCGTACAAACAAGATAACTCGTACAAACGAGATCCTCGAAAAACGAGTAACTCCTCGTACAAACGAGATAATAACTCGTACAAACGAGATAATAATCGTCAAACGAGAGTAACTCGTTTCACAAACGAGATAGTAACTGCTTGTTCAAAAGAGATACTGACTCGTACAAACGGAGATGTAACTCGTCAAACGAGATAAGTATGTCGTAACAAACTAGCTAGTAATCTCATACAACCCGACAAACGAGGTAATAACTCGTACAAACGGGATATACGTCGTCCAACGAGATTATTCGTACAACAGATATATCTCATACATACAACGAGTTAATACTCGTACAACGAGACAGAACTCGTTCAAACGAGATAGTTTCTCGTTCACACGAGTTAATAACTCGTACCACGAATAGTAACTCGTTCAACAAATTCAAACGAGATAGTATTTTCGGACACACGAGATGTACTCGTAACCACCAGTAGTAACTCGTTCAAACGAGATAGTAACTCGTTTCCAAATGAGATAGATCTCGTTCAAACCGAGAAAAAAAATATTTTCCATGACCCCTACGGGCTCCGTACTGTTGCGCAATAATTTTGGGTAAAAAAAATAAAATCGGCCATGGCTTTAAGCTATTTGCTAAATAAACATTTTGTTGCGCTAGTCAAAATTTGTTTTGGCCCCCCTTAAATCCTACTGGTGTACTTCATTCATTTTTTTTATAAATTTCGCAATGTATTTTTTTCTCTTATAAGCCAACTTATCCTATATGGAAAAGTTCGTCGGATTATCTTTTTTATTATTTTGTATTTTTTGGGGGGAGAATTTTGTGCGCGTCAATGAAAATCGACATTTTTAATCGGTATAACCGATTCTCCTTTTTCCTGTTTTGTGGTCGTGTTGAGGTACTCCCTCACACGACCAGGAGTTGATCAAAATTCCAATGGAAAGTGGCTTTCAAAAGGGGGGTGTCCAGGTGAGGCATGAGCACCCCATCGGAGTGCACAAGACCTTATAAACAGTTTTAAATGTTATCACGCCCACTTCTCATATAAATCGTCCCAATATTTGATGTAGTCCTAATCGGGAGGTATGACCCTAACCAATTGACCCCACGGGTTCACATGGCTCTCTCATTATTTGCTATCAAAGTGTTTCAATATCAGGCTACTTTTCAGGTTTGGGTTGTAAAATGTGCACTTCATTTCGTCACTTCTATGCAAATTATTTTCAAAATTTCATGAATGATCCACTTACATTTGGCTCTCACTGAAACACCCATCTTCGCTTCAATTCCTCGTCACTTCCCTCGCCGAAAGACACTGGTATTGAATTACTGGCCGTATACCTTCGTTACTTTTGAATGTAAAATGCCCTTACCAACTCCCCCTTTCTTTCAGGAAGTCTGATAACTTTTAAAAGTGCTTAACTTAAACAGCTAATATAGCATTCAATGCAAAACTAAGGCACACATTGCACAGTAATTGCATTTCTGAGAATATTCGATGTGACAAACTATTTTCAAAACAATCTTGTATGGCCGGGTTCCAGCCCTTTTTATTTTTTTTAAACTCGACTCGCCAGAATACGCGACATTGACTGTTCCCACCGGTTTTTAGAGCAAGCCGACCCAACACATTAAATAGTTAATGAATACTATAATCGTGTTCATAATTGTTGGAAAACTGTAGATTGTGTTCCCGCCCCCTCAATCCAATTGTGTAAACACGGTACACCTGGCCAATTTCGCTGCATATTAACTTCAACACCGACTTGGGAGGGAACGGGGAGGGAAGACGGGGTTATGACAATGCACTTAAAGCCTCTATCAGCGATTTTTTTTCAAAATATAAACAAACAGCGCCCCCTATTTTTCATCAAAGTCAATTCTTGCACGTTGTGTTGTAAATTGTTGAAGTAAATTGTTGAAGTAAAGACCACTGTAAGTGGCTAAGCGTAATACGCCGTATTTGTCAAGAATGGTGATTTTTACGCTTTAGGTGTAGAAACAACCGTAAATGGCATTTCAGGATCGTTTGAAAATGCTTAAGTGTCTGTGTTTCACAATGAACAGTAATATAAGTTGTTGATATGATCTAACACTAGCAATTTAGAGACAAAATGGACATTTGAATTTGGAAAAAATGACTGATTGTGGCTTTAAGTCTAAATTCCTTGCAATAGCTGTCGCATTAACACTATTGTTCCAAGGACTTGTTTATGAATGGGACTGGTCTAGGCTAACAAAAAAAGGTGCTTATATAAATCGTCAAAGGAGGCTACAGGTGTGTGGTGAATATGTCGTGATATAGATAAGGCTCTAAGATCTATGTCCGTCGAGCCATATTCAATTATAGTATTTCTAGCGACACATTTTATGCCACGCCATATTTGGTCTTATTATCTTCAAAGATTTGTTTTGTGCTTGTCGTAAAGCCTCTACTTCGCTTGTGCATTCCTTCAATTTCTTCTGTAGTTGGATGAGGATTCTTGGAAACTGAAATGGGTTCACCGACTGTAAGAATGGGGATGAAAAACGCATAAACCATCTTAACTTAAAATTTAATCCATGCAGCCTTCGGACAAGGGTTAAGTATTAAGGAGAAAGCAACCGGCCTCTTACCGCGCGACGCTGGGCAAAATAAAGTGTTCTAGGGTACTCACTTCAGGAATGGTTTAATAAACATTCTACTATGAAAAAATATAAGAGCGCATATTTTCAGTTAGGAAATTCCTCGTTTTTCTTTTACTTAACGAGGGCATATTTTGGTTAATGTAATTAATACATTCGTTTGCTTAACGGGGGCTGAACCTCGATTTAAGTATATAGTTTTCATATGTTAGATTGGCTTTCACCCCAAACCCCATCGGTAATAAAGTTTCGCGCCGATATTTCAACCAGTTTTGATGACGTGAGAGTATTAACGTGATTTTGCTAATCCCTATAGAGTGATCTGTAAATTTAAAACATTGGTAACCAAAAAGGGATACTTTTCGATCAACAGTTAGCCCTAGATTCACAGGGTAAATTGTTGAAAAAGTGGAACTTCTTCCAATACCAACATTTGACAATTTCCGGTATAAAATTTGGGATCGGGGGACGAGGGTATAGCGATCGATCGGTACATGGCGCTTTGTTAGAAAGCTTTGGTCAATAGTTCTTCTGGATAATGTACCAAATTTAGCATTCTTTACGTGCCTGACTATGTATTGAAGCAATGATCGAAATGATACGATAATAGTAATTCCTAAAGCAAAATAATTAAGTTCACGTATTTCATTTGATTTATCAACCGCTTTAATCACAGGAATGACCAGAACAACAATCTACTTGCACTCGTGTAGACCCATTTGAAGATGCGTAACCGACGGTATTTATAGCGCTCCTGTAGGCCCGAACCCCATCTTGTAGTTGAAAATATCGCGACGCTGAAACCGGGCGGGTGGCGAAAGCCGGTAAAATTTTTCATTATAAGTCTTGCAGTGGCCCTCATCCAGGAACCTTCTACATTGCGTAAATTATCATACCATCACTCTCTCCGAAGAGTACCAGGAACAAGATTAGCTCTGTGAGGCAAACAACATCACAGGTTAAAACAAATTAGAATAGACTAAAAATAAACATTTAAAGAAATAAATAAAAACCATCAGATTAACGTTGTTTTGACCTTTACTTGTCAGAAATTACAACTACATCAATTGCATGAACGTTCAAGGTAAAAACTCCCACTCCCCCACAAAAATTATTTTTTTTTCGATATTTGGTCGATAGCAATGGCTTTGTTAAATTAGGTATGTTGAAAGAAATAAAGTTGCAATTACATTCCGTCGCCCACATCACATACTGTCGTATTTTACAAAACCTTTCCGAATAAATCGCAATTCAAAATCCGTGACATTTCATGTCTACACGGTAAAACGAAGCATACCAGAAACATCTAGACTTTTTTGTTTGAAGAAAACAAGTCTAATTAAATCACAAACTACGTTTTAACTACAATGTTTAGGATCTTAATAGGCTACAAGTTGTAGGCTGTATGTGAAATCACAAATAATTATATTGGCACAATAAACGAAAAAGCAACGCATATTTACACAATACACCGTTTGTTTTTTCAATGTTACGTATATAGATCCTGATTTGACAACTTTGTTTTACGAAAGATCGATGGAAAAAACGTCAAAAATAGTCTGTAGTGAATCGTTTTATTTTGGGATCGGCACGCTTATATCCACACTGGTAATGACTGGCGCTTTTTAAAATCGAACCGTATTTGAATTACGCATGTATTGAGGTAAATGCACAAAATATACTTATAACAATTAATTAGGCATCCTCATATTTTGAAACTTTGTGGATGGCAGACTCGGTGAACTAAGTAATTAGGCGAAATTTCTCAAAAACCTCAAAATGTGAAATAACGACAGTAATGTGATTAGGGCGACGATTCGACGGTTCATCACATCAAACCTTAAGGCAAACTCACGTCGAATATATTTTACAAAACTTTCGTGTATATTTCTTATTTTAGTGCAAAACACACATTTGCCAATAATGAAATTGCCTAATTTAAAGCACTAAGGCAATAAATATGATAAACTGCCCCTCACGTTAAGTGTGATACCGCTTTTTTGGATAGCACATGATTCGAACGGTTCATTTTTGCATTAATTTTGTTTTTAATTTGTAATTGCCTATTCCTTTTAAATTGGATGTATAGGTTGAATACTATATTAGTTTGATAAAAAAATACATGAAGGTGTTTTGTGAAATTTTTCATGCTATAAAAGAGCATATCACTTGAAATAGTCCACTTCGATACAACGGCGATTAAAAGGTGCACGAGAGATTTTTGAGGCCCCCAATATTGTGTCATATTAGCCATTTCCATATAGGATTAGACACCTCCAATAGATTCTTTACCTTATTTTGGCTACGAAATGTATTAAAAGATAAAAAAGGTGATTTTGAATTTTGTCTTAT
>JAMKCH010025207.1:0-18373 GCA_023653785.1 Ophioderma brevispina
TATATAGATGCAATTTGTTGAAAATATGGAAGAGAATATTGCAATCTTCATTGTACAACTGTACAATGTTGGTAGGAAGTGGATGAAAAAATCGAAAAAAGGCGTAAAAATCAACTTTTTTGGCACAGTGCCAGCTTATACTTTCACATGAAATTCAATGTGTAAGCTATCACTGAATAGATAATTTTCTTAGCTTTAATATGATACCAAACTTGCCCAAATGTAGTTTAGTTTGTGACCTCTAGCGCTAAAATTCACGATTTTGGCGAAGATCGTGCAAATTTAGAGGTCATTGACCCCTGAAGTCTGGCCCACCGCTCACTGATCTTATACTTGGTTTTGGATGTCCCAAGAGATGACCTATACAGTATCATAACAAGACACTGTAAATTCGGAAAATAAAACACCTCTATCTCTGGGACCATAATACACGCCGCGCGTAAACATCTCTTGCGTGACGATGCACTATCTAATATCGTCTCATATAAGATGGCAACAACCACTGATATTGCGAGTTTGCGTTCTAAAACCCGCCCACCTGAATAAGAATGTATTCTAAAGGAATAGGCCAACATAACTCTGCACAATGAGACAAATTTGGTTAATTTTTCCTTTCACTAATGTATGCATACATCAGCTATGAGTGGAATTGCAGTAATCAGTGTGATGGCCGGGGTGAATGAATTGAGTTTCTACATAGGTAGGGCCGTCATCGACACACCTTATGTCGACAGTTGTGTTGCGACAACCATATTTGCGACATGTCCCCATATTTTTCCCTAATCGACAAAAGGCGACACACGAAACTGGGACAAAATGACGAAATATCGCCTCAAAAAAAAAAAATCAACTAACATCTACTTTTTCTACCATTTGGATTACTAACTTATGATTCCATGGTTCAGTACCAGAAGTAAATACGAAAACAAGAATTTATTACTACATAAATGCACCACCGTGTGACTGTGTTTCAACTTCGCCATGGATCCCTGTCCTCAACACGCTTGAGTTGACATTTACATGACGCATGTCCATGCATAAATAGGCATGCACATACATGTGCCCGAGAGCTGCGCGCGCATGTTGTTATCTGGTATTTCCCCAAATGACAACATCGTAATATGTGATTCATACCCTTGGTGATAGTCCACGGACGAGAAGGTATATCCAACTTTAATAAATAAAATAACCTACTATAATTTATTTTACCTGTGCATTATTACCTATTTTCAGTTAGTCGCCCATACTCTGGAAAACATTTTGTTTCAATTCAATGCAAATCAAACCCAGAAGGTGCGATTCTCAAAATGGCGGCGCGCCGCGCCTAATATTTGGACGGCACTTGGGGCGGAAATATAACTCAAAATCTTGGAAGTCAACATATACGGTAGTTTTCTAGAATTTAGGATAAATTTTCAATTGAAGGGTACTTTGTTACATAAATCTGCAGTTTATGTTATAACTCCATAGATTGGGAAGGCTATATTGAATATTCAGGGGCAAGTTTTGGCGTGGACCGATGTCAGATTCAATGGGTTCAACACATGGTACTATGTGCATTCAACATTTTGGGGTTTGATTAATGCTGTCGCCCGTGTCGAATTGAACTCAAAGTTATGTCGACATTATATCGCCGTCGGGATTTGTTTTTAGTGATATGTCGACGAAAATAAGTGACGACGACACGCCGTATACATAGGCGCAATCATATGGTTGCTAGGGTAGCTATGGAAAACCTTGATATGACTGTACAAGTGCTTTGTGATTTGAATATCAAATTAAACATCTATAAATAGTGAAAGAAAAAAAGTGTCAGCTATATTAAAGAATTTCAGATGCCTCCCATCATGGTTTTGGCAGCCCACCTGCTACGCTCTTCAACAACGTGCAATGTGCCCCTACCTCCACTTTCAAATTCATTCCACTGCAACTGGGCAAATCTTTTTCCAATAAATTATGCCATTTTCATGCCACTGAGAAGCCAATGGTAACACAAACCAAATTCCCATTAGAGTCGCAGAGTATCCAGAAATGGTCCTAAAAAACACATCAGTTGAATTGGATGAAGCAGCTACTGAGATCAACACGCCTATATAGATATAGAATGCGATTTATCATTTAATCTCCAGCTCAAAATATACCCCACATTTAGAGCAAAAGATAATTGACAGATGCCCTTCCTGACGCCAATCCACCGTTTTGCCGGTGGGCCTAGCTTTTGGGGACCCACGCCCACCATGCAAGGCAGCATGTGCTGGATGACCTCCATTAGCTCTCCAGAGCTGATGCCCTTGTAGGTAGATCTTCTTTTTCATTCTACCAGGGTAACCAGCTAACCTCCTCATCAGATTTCCTTAGAAACCCGATGGGGTGTGGGGTGATTGGCTCGTAGCCAGTACCAAGGGAAAATAGTGTGCCCTAATTCCCGATACAAACCATGCAGTATTTGTTTTATTACACCTCACTGTGACTCCGGGGACGAGGTTGTAGGGAAATGGCACACGTAATAGGAATCGGCCAATTAAATAGAATGATTTTGGTCATGAATATTCATGAGGTGTAATAATACTGGTTACCAGGATACCAGTAGTGGGCCCTCAACGGAAACATGACAATGTTGTCAAAAGTTCATGGTGCACATGCCCTTCCCACAAAATCTTTAAAATGTCCCTTTAACCAATTACGAAAAAAGTAAAGACGAGACTTTTCATAATTCAAGTTTCACCTATAAAGCAAGCAAGCTTGGAACATATTTCAATTTAACAACACCACAGCTGTGGTGGAATTCACAAATAATAGATTACTTCAAATTAATGGCTTTAAATCAATCTATTCCGTAATTGAAAGCGCTCAGTTCCTCAGCAACGGGATCAAACTCAACAAATTTATCAACATTTTCTGCTGATTAATAACTGTAGGATTATTCTCCTGAAAAGACTAAGCGATAAGAACTCTGAATTATGACTTCCAGGGTTTAATTACAAAATATCTAGATATATTATGTTCTGTGCCCACATATATGTCAAGAAATATGTGAGAGCATCACAACCTCAAACAGATGTTGAGCTGGCAGGTATTTATGACAATCATAAAATTGTCGTTAATTATTGCTATGGTAAAACATCACGCACATCAAATGAGAAAATAACACCACAATATCAAACAATCCTTGTTTGAACAAGCTTGATATAATCTTGGAAGCTGCCTGCTGAAGGGCGTGTTTCTATGAAAGGTGTACCTTTTTTCACATCAAAAAAACCTTTTATGGGCTAATTATACATGCATTTAAACTAGTAGTGCTTGTAGATTGCGCCCAGCACGACCTAAATATAAAGTTTCTCAGAAATTAATCATTGTATCTTCCAGGCATAACAGTACAGTATAAACGACTATTAGTGTATTTCTATTGAACATCCAGCATTTTACCGGTGAGATTTCCAAGGAAAATAGTGTACAATGGATAGAGAGGGTAATTTCTACTGGTGCAAGCGTTCACGAAAATATTTGACTTCAATGACTTAAGTGAAATTTGCCATGTAGAGATTACTCACAGATCAATATTGCAGTGCAATGTTGATTGAACTCCTTCAATATAGCACGGTTCTGTGATGCCTTATCGTGTTGATGTCTTTCCTTTATGTTTTGGATTTATTTGGATATTTCGCCTAGAATCTCATGATGAGTTAGGCAAGTTTGAAGCCGAAGATTCTTATTTGCTTCAGTGCAGAGTGGCGAGCAGAATTAATGCTATTGAAGAACACCAGGAACACACCATAAAATGGCCTTGCACTCAGTTACTCTTCCCATTGTCCAGTTCTCTACTACGTGTGCACCGTGGGTCCGAGGCAAGAAGAAGCAGGTTTTTTTTTTTATATTGGCTGACTTTGGATGATTCTCTTGCAAAATCTCCAAAAGAGGGGTAAGTTAATTTGTCTGTTAACAGTTTTTAATCCTTTTACTGGATCGATCCAGAAAATATTGCTCAAGAGAAAATACAGCAAGTAAACTTGCATACTCCCTGGCCATGATAGGCAGTTAGATGACCTGTGACTGGTCGGCCTTTGACATCCTCTACTATGAAGGGAACCTCTATGGCACCTTAACCCCAAGTCTGGTTTTCAGTTGGACTTTCACTTTACGAAAAGAAGCCTAAAAACGACAAACCTAACCAAAACTGGAACACACAACATGAAAATGATTGAATATATCAGGTATTACAACATGATGGAGCAATTGAAAGTATGTGAGGGTAACTTTATACCTGATGCTTATGAGAAGGTCTTTTTACAGCCTTTGTCAGCTAAACGGGATATGCTAAAACCTGGTCAAGTGATTTTAGACATATTCATTTTGGCAGATTCCTGTCCCAGGGGGGATTTAATTTTTTTTTCTTGTAACTGGCCCATCAGGCCAGTGAAACTAGGAAACCTACTGGCCCTGTAGTGAACTCACTGGCCCAACCAATTCATGCTATGGTTCGATGAATTTCTTGCTACGTCCAAACTTTATAAATTGGCCTAAAGTCAAAATTCAATAGGCCCTATATTTGAGATTGTCAGTTCCTGAGGAGCACTCAACTTAGGGTAGGTTTGGGCAAATCACCAAAACATTCTGAACTACTGGTTCTATGGGCAAATTTGCTGTGAATCCAAAAATGACCTTTATTTTACATACGATGATGACTGACGTTGCGCTAAATTACGAAAATTAAAATGGCCGCCACCCAAAAAAATGAACATATTTTCGGAACTCATCACCTAACTTTTGGGGTATGATAACACTTTTTAATATGTCTATAAGTTTTTGGGGTCAAGAAAACTCACATCTGAAATGTTTAAAAGGTTGAACCCTACCTAAAAAGGAGGTAGGGGGAATTCTTTGATCTTTTAATAATTTTTAAAGTATAGTAATTATCACCCTGATTTGCTCAAATATATTATTATGTGTCCTTTCAAACATTAGGCCATTGTTGATGAAAAGCAGTGAAAGGATTTTGCAATAGTGCGGCATGTCCAGTGTTGTGTGTGTTCCAGTTGGTTAGGTCTTTGTTTCAAAAAGTTTTTAGTCCTGATTTTAAACCAGACCCCCTTGGGGTTAAGCCCAGTAGGCGGTTCCTTCGTATGTCGATGATGCAAAGGTCATAGACCAAGTCTATTGGCTAGTGGGGGGTCAACATGGTTTTCAAACTCACTCCGCGCAAAACAAATCATCTCAACAAATCGCCTGCTTGAAGATCCTTCATATACAAATTTTGGTAACATGGGAGGAAGAAGAACAAGCAGTGGAAATGGGCACGGGCATCTGAGAATGTGATGGGCGTGAAAGCAATTGGCCAACTACTTGCACACAGTTAGATGTCCAAAAGACTAAACTCTATTAGAATTGAAAAAGAAGGAAGGCAGCCAGAAACAATGGAACTTTTAATCTGTGCAGAGAATCCAGGGACCCGTGGACCAGATGACTGGTCAATTGCTTGGAAATCTGACAGAGAAGGAACTAAAAATCAAACAAATATGTTACCTCAGAGCTACAAGTGGTGCGATATTAGAAAAATGCGTAGAGAAAAGGTTGACGGGAAGTTTAAAATGATAAGATTTATTTGCAATGAACTAAACAATAGTAGTTAGTAGTACGGTAAGGTAAATCCAAAGTTTGTCCACTTGAACGAGGGTGGCCCGATTCCACTCGCACCGCAGCAAAAAATGCCCTTACTCCCTCCCTTTCCACTTCGCCCGATTAAATGCAGCCTCCATCTCAACCCAACCCTCCTATTTACTCCTCCACTTGCTTCTTCCAAGTCTTCTTTGGATGTCCCCTCCTCAAATCTTCACTCGAACTCAAAGCCCTTCTAACACATGTGTCATCCTTCCTAGGCACATGCCCATACCAACGTACACCTTCGCCAACCGGTCTCCACCGCTTCTTCCCAAAACCCAAAATCTGCATTCAAATCCTCAGTCTCATCCTCATCCATCAACTTCACACCACACATGTGATCTTCTGTCCTCCTCAGAATCCATCTCATTTTCGCCAGGACACCAGTCTCGCTCCCGTACAGTATCATGATTGCTCAACTCTCTACACCTTACATTTCATCTTCAAAGGATATTCTTTTCCCCTGCAACCACTACCCACATTCCTAACTTCACCTACAATTCCTCACTCTAGTCCAGCTGTCACAGCCACCTCTGTCCCCAGGGACGTTTAACTCCTTAAACGATTCCACCTCATCACAAAACTTTCCTCCTTTCCACCATCCCTTCCAGCACCCTTCGCGCATCTCTCCACCGAAAAATCTCTTTGCCAAAAAACACTCGCTCATTCTTTGGATATCCCAGGAATCCATTCCCACCATTTGTCACACATCACTTAATTCGCTTTCACCCTCTTCCCACACACGAAAAAAGGGGTCTTACTACTCACTCCCCCTTCCCTCTCCACCCCGCTCACCAACACTTTTGTCAAGGTTTACCTTCAGACCTTACTTTCAAATACCTTCTTCCATTTCCAAAAATGGTCCCTCAGTCCATACATTAAAACCAAAGTCATATACAACATCTCACTCATCAAACTTTCTTTTGCACTCTCCAGGGGATACATTCAATCATTAATTGGCCGTACAGACACTTGATGCAGACACCCACCTTCACTCAAATCTTCGACGAATCAGACCCCCCCACTCTAAACTCTTGTTTTGGCTCTTCAACAAACTCATCACTGCTCTAACCATTGCTTCTGTATCCCTCTCTTCCTCATAGCACACGCTATCACTTCCTCCGGTTACGTTATCAAATTTGACGTCTTCCCTTTAGCTCAATATTCCTTAAGCAACCTCGTCAAAATAACCTGCATCTATCGTACCCTTCCCTTGGAATAATTAAATTTGCATCTCATCCACTTCCACTATATTCCTAAATCCTATTCTCTAGAAACCTCTCATTGCAAGCTCACACACTTATTGCCGCCAACTACTATCCATACTCAGTGAATCCCCTTTCCTTTAAAAAAATTGGAACTACCCACACTCATTTGCCCACTCCTCTGGCAATGCGGCCATCCCTCTCCGGGATAATGCGGCATCCCTACTCCATTCTAAACACTCTCTGACACCACTCCATCATCACACCAATTCCCATCTCTCCACAACGCAATACCATCTCAACACTCCACTCGACAGAAGCGTCAAATTTGACCATGACATAGACACTTGCTTGGCACGCAATCTATGCATTGACTAACAAAGGATTGATGTCCATTTTTAGCATTCCAGGCTGCTCAATTGTATGAGTATGAATATATTAGGATTTATAGTTTTTAAAGAACGAAAAAAAGGGTTGAAAGGATAACAAAATACTTAAATTGAGCAAAACAGTGATAATTATTTACAAAAAATTCTGAAAATTATCGAAATTCACACCCAAACGCATTAGGTAGGGGGGTAAACAATGTAAAAAGGTCAGATTTGCAGGTTCTTGATCCCAAAAAACCTATAATAGACATATTAAAAGTGGTATCTACCAAAAAAATTAGGTGATGAGTCGAAAAATACGTCATTTTGGCGGCCATTTTGAGATTTTTCATATATGAGAGACGTCAGTCATCATCGTATGTAAAAAATAAAGGTCATTTGGATTCTTCTTACAGCAAATTTGCCATAGAATAGAAACCACTAGTTTTAAATCATTTTTCAGAAAAAGTCAAGATTTGCCCAAACCCTCTTAGGGTCAGAAGTGAGTCTTGGGCGGTAAAGCGCCAACTTGGGGCTTGAGAATGAATAAAGTTGTTTTCGGAACTGGAACGTGATTTCCCCCAATATATGGACTACATTTAGGTCAAATTAGAGGTTGTGGAGATGATGAATGGCAAAAATTTCCCCATGGAGCTATAATCTTGTTGTTTTGTGGCCAAAGTAGGGGAATCTAAGAACTGACAAAGAGGCGCGAACTGGAGTCTTGAACGATGCACATTCCGACCGCCATTTCAGATCAGGGACCCGAACTCCTCTCCCCGGGCCTCCCAATACGGTGGTCTATGTTGTCTTTCTTGCATTTTACTTTACAATCAATTATAATGATAAATAAATCGCAAAATTATTCCTCATGTTCTACAAAAACACATAGGCCTATTCTTTGCCAGTCTTCAGTTGTCACTTTGGAGGATAGCTGGAGATAACTGGGTCAGTTCTTTCATAACGTCTTGCAATTCTTGTTATTACAGGAACGTCTTGCTAAAATGTTTCTTGTAGGCCCCTGTAGGGTCTGGGCCACTGCAATGGTTACGAAGTTTCCTTTCCAGTGGCGCGTTATCAGAGGGGAATTGGCCCCCCCCCCTCTGAAAATAAGTGATTTGCGTGCAACGTGGCAATGTACTTGTGAAAACAACTAGGCTATGCTATACTACAAATTTTAATATATGCTCAATTTAGGGGGAGGAGCGCCCTGTAGAGTTGAAGATCGATGCTGCTTGCTACAGTAGGGCGCCGGACGCCTTACCGAACCCTACCGACGCTTATAATTGCTAAACCCTCCCCCCTTGCTCTCAAAATTTCGATCGGAAAAGCGTAGAAAGCCGGAAAGGAAAATTGGCGCCCCCTCTATTGAAAAACTCCGGATCCGCCCCTGATGCTTTCCCCCTGAACACATATGTGCCCCCCCCCCCCCCTCCCCCCCCCCCGAAAAAAAAACTGATTACGCCACTGTTCATTTGATAATGGCTTTACTGATGACTGTGATTTTGATGGTGAAGAAATTTGTGTGAAGAAATTCTTGGAGACTGAGCAAATTAGTTCATTCCCATGGCAACCGCTATCCAAAATAACAAGCCGGTGTACATATGATGTGGGTTAAGCATAGCAGCCATCTTTGTCGACTCCACCAAAATATAGAGTTCTGTCGTGGAGAATCTCTTTTAGGACTGAGCATAGCATTGTAGCTAACAAACTATTGAACAGAGAGACATGATTTATTTCTTGAGCGATGCTGTCCACAGATAGGAAGTCATTTAATTCAGAGCTTTTTAAGTGGCTGCTGAAAATTATATAGATGAAGACAGTTGGGAAAAATGTTCATTTTACAGATACTTTCAAAATCTTAAAAGAACAAAATTCAGCCAAATAAATAAACTGCCACTTATATAGGCTATTACATGTGAAAGCTTCAAAAAGCTTTAAGGCTGACAGGGGCAAGCCATGGGAACACAGCTAAACAATTCACAGAACCTTTAAACAGGAAATTGAGCTTCATTTTCAAAAGACTGCCAACCTCTATTTGCCTTCCCCAATCAGATGCTGCCAAGACTACCTATTAATTAATTTAAAACAAAACAAGAACCTTATTTTTAAGAAAAAAAACACACAATACCAAAGTAAACCATTTCAAACTCTTAATTCTATAGAAATTTTAAAATCCATCCACAACGAATCTCAATTCTCTTCTTCCCAGTCATGAATTGCATAACCTTTCCTAAGAAGTCAATTGAACACCGGGGTCAAATAAATGACATATTAACTCAGAGAATTTCAAACAATCGCCTTCCTTGTTTACTTAATTTCTTCGGACATATTGCCAAATCATCCTCCAAATCTGCGCTGAGAATGTAAACAAAATGAGTCAGCCTGGACCAAATGTGACACAGTGGTCACGCATGAAAGGTCGATTCTACTGGCTTCAATCTGCACCGGGGTAAAAATTTGTTAAAAATAACTCATAAATATAGTGTATTTATTATGAGATGAGATTGGTGGTGTGTGTGATAGACAAGATTTATTATTAAAGAATGATACAATGATGAAAATCGCTTCTACTATTCTAGACTTCCCGGAATCTGTTGTACTTAACAGGTCATTGAGTACTGCAATTGAAGTGCCCTTAGAACCAGTTTCCAAATTTGGCTCCTCATCGCCAGTCGTATTGTTTTAAGTTTGTATCTCACCTCTGTAGATCACTCACAGTTTGTTCGACGCCACGAAGGCAGCCCCAAAGTCTCTATGTATGTTTAACTTGCTTGAAATCCTCAAAATTCATTTCAAAACTCTCTCTTAGAAGCATCGTTTTTTTTCAGCATGATATGATTGTACGCCGTGAATGCTAGACATGGGCGTCGCCCTTTTGTACAAGTTTGTTAGTTGTGCCACAGAGCGAAGTTACTGCGCGGAGTAGACGTTTTTTCGCTTGGTCATCGCTGGCTGTTATTGGGCCCTAAATTTTCACCTTTTGGATAATATTTTTTATATACCATTTTTGGAAATTAACTTGGCATTTTTAGAACATGTTTTTCCGGGGAGTTTAAATTTTACTTGGATTTCGATTCGATTCAAAGTCAGTTATTTTGTATTCTTCAAAATCTAATTAATCCCAATTTAGGCCTAAAAGCACTTGATCTTCCTGGCATATGTACTTACCTTATTTTAGCCGAATAGTCGCCTCTCGATTAAACTTCACACTGTTGATATAATGTAGTGTTCTCATGTCATCTCGACCCATCGACCATGTAAACAAACCACTCAGCCAAAGTTTACATGCATTTGTTTATTTTAATTTATTGTTATTTTATTGATTTTTTAGTTTTTTTGTTTTTTTTAATATTATTTCATTAATTAAACCATCCAATCAAATGCCTAATTAGAGCCCCATTCTTTGCATAAGGAAAACCCCATCCATCTGGACCCTCCAATCACCCCTCTTGTTTGAGACCATCATTTTATGCATAAGAGGACGTCATTAGGTTAACCAATCATAGGCTTAGATACGGCCAAAAACTTCATTACTCAGGACTTTCAGCCAAATCAGATCTTTCCCTTAGGACCACCTTTTGGACCAGGTCCCAAGTACCAAAAAGACCCAGGCACGCTGTTTCTAGTCATTTCAAGAAACCAGACGTATATTTCGATTGCTTAATTAAATTGATTGTTTTGAAAAGATTCTGTACAAGAAAGTGAGAGAAATATCAGGTATGTGATGAAGGTATAACAGTTCATGCCATGGCAGCAAGCTGCTCTTGAGCATATCCATTTGTCCAAGGGTGGGGTACATTCTGTTATTAGTTTTGATTGAGAACTTTTGTAAATTATGCAAGCGATTTTAGTATGGATTTTGTGATCCAAATCTACACCGTTATTTATATGCAAATGCCTCACTTTATCTTTAAAGGCTTATTGTTTATGATCTAAAGGTTTCATCTTGGAGAGAAATCTTTTAGGCTAACCTTTTGTTTACCGACGGCAGCTTTTCACCTTTTGTCCAGACCTTTCCGATGCCGAGCCCTACTCCCCACCATGGGCCTTGATGTTGATCATCTTGCATTTGAGATGTCCCATCCGTTCCTGCCCGGCACCAAATCTGTCCATCAGCATTATTCTTTCCAAGAAGGATAGCTTTAGATTCATTGTGCACTATTTACCTTCCTTGAGAAAGAATAGGTAGCTGTTCAGTAGTTCGTATCTCGCGGTTGCTACGGACGCTTAAGTCCACATTCTGTCCACTTGTACCGCAAACATAAGCTTAGACTTAGGTGCACGACTTGCCATGGTTTACAATAGAATTCTCAATATTTTCTGCTTCTATAAAATGAGCAGGTTAGATGAAAACTCTAATTCCAGGTTGGTTTTCCTGAAATTACAAAGAGAACGGAGAGGAATCGTAAATGGATTCCCGTACGTGCTCGCGATTGTTTACGTGTTAACAGATGAGCAGACGACCCCGGACCTTTAGGCGGGCAATTGAAGTTGCCATTATTTTTTTTGAAGGAACTCACCCCTGAGGCGGGCTCATGCAATATTTACGTGGCTCTGTTATGTAATTTCTAATTCGCACCTGTGATATTAGTTTTGGTCCAAGTTAGGAAAGCTATTTTTCGGATCCAGGTTGATAAGATTTATATTGGCAAAGCAAACAAACTCGTCTCATCATTCACCATTGATCCTCATTTCAATTTCCCTTCACCCCATTTTTATGCATCATTTGAAAATGTTTCAGTCTCCCTCTTGAACTCGTATCAGAGAAAATCCTTAAAAACAACTTTGAGTATGTTGATTATGGTATTATTTTGGTTACGTCTAAAGTTAAACCTAGAAAGTAAAATGCAGCATTATGAAGCATTAAAGGTGCGAGTTCCAATTTTGGATGAAAAGTAATTTCCATCTTGCTACACTTTATTAACCCAAATTTCCTAGTCATTCAATCAAGCATTTCTGCAGTAATTCTAGATAACTCTAGCTATTAGCAACCTTCTTTTATTATTGTTAGCCTGAACATTTACGGAAAACGTAAGGAAAGTTCTTGTATCTTGTTGAAATGCCTTGGAATGAGCAGTTCTTGTTATTTATGAACACTCGTGGGACTGAGACGTCACTCTACCCTGTGTATAAATTGGAACCACCACCTTTATGGCTTATTCATATATTCTCATTTATAAACTTGCTATTCCAACACTACCACAGCGACTGTAGCGGCCAGTTAGAGCAATAATTGGTAATGGCAAAATATCTGTCTCCTGTGTATCTTTTAAGTCTATAAATTCTACGAATATGAATTAAGGCTAATAGGGGGACAATTGATCATTCGGCAAGTTGAAGTCTTGTATGTGCACGATTATTTGACTCCTTCGTTCTTTATTCCTGATGTTCTCGATGAAAGTCAGATTGTTTCCTGCTTCCTTATCCGTACGCTTTTTGCCAAGGTGAATTGCAGTTCTTTTAACTGTTTCGATGAACGCTTCAACTATAAGAATTGAACAGTTGTACCTATAATCCTAGGCCTTACTAATATTTAAATTATCCATTTCCTTATTATATTAACCAAGGTTCCCCTATTATAAGAGTTTCAATTCAATTAGTTGACCCTTCAACCAATGGTCACTCTTCCCATTAAAAAACTTAGTCTCTCTCCCTCACTCTTTTTTTTAAGGTCATTGCCATCGTATTTCTATAAACATATCTTTGCTCATTGGCCAGTGCATTAAGAAATCCATTATTATAATTCATGCGGTTATATTTTAAGATCAGTCACGATCATTTTCATCCAAACTTAAGATTCCCCTGCCTATTTCCCTCGGCGTCCTTGCATACAAATAAATTAGAGAAAGTTTAAAGCAATCACGGAAAGAATACATTTAGTAACAGCGAGTGTGACAAGAATGGAAGAGATGTCTTATTATATACCGACTTCTAAACAATCGAAACAATACCCCACTTTCTAGATAGATCCAGTATTGTGAATTGCTTATTTGTCCTCATTAATCCTGTGAAAGACATTAACATGACACTGATTATAGAAAATGACAGACTTTGCAAGTTTGACATAAATGTTCCAAGAAACCTCAAATGTGCAATCGGAAAAAGTGGAAGCACAGTGACAATAGGTTTTTTTTTTTTTTTTTATTTTCAAACTACACCACAATTTCCTTAGTGTATGACCCCATTTCTATCCAACCATTTACTAGTGAATTCAGAATACCATTTTTTTCTGTCCTTACATGGCCTTCCTCCTGGGCAAGACCTTTTGTTTTAATGACCAAGGATTCAACAGGATACAAGATTAATGTGTTTTGTGAAGATTCTTAGTTATTGCAACAATGTATTGCAATTTTCGAATGGCAATATTCCTTATCAACATAATCTTGGCATACTAGTGGAGGCATTCACTATATTCAGAGAATGGAGCCAAGTTTGCCTTTTCCTATTGGCCAGTCACACAAATTGCAAAAGGTACTCAATATCACAGTTGGGAATGACAGACAACATACAGTGTCCACCACAACCAAGTTTCATATAATCGCTACTGCGTTTCTGGTGGAGAGACATTAAGGTTGAACTTTTTGGTTGATGAGCATTGCAGCCAGCCATCCCGCCTCAATGACAATGGTCCTTCTAGCTATAGCTGTGGCTCACAAAATAGATATAACTAGGTGTAGGATATGGGGCACTAAATCTATAATCCTATAGGGATCTTAAATGCTAGTTAGATCTCTGTGTTAAAGTCTGGAAAATTTTATGATTGTGTAGTGTTAGAAATGTGCAAAATAAGGATCTTGTTGTTTTGTTTTCAAAAATTACAGGTTATTTCATGATCCACAGCTTTGTCCCCCGGCTTCCTCAAAAGTTGAGATTTTTATATTATTTGAACCGTTGGCCCCAGTATAGTATGTGTCATCTTACAGGCAAATTTGATCTACTTTGAAGAAAATTTTGTACACATACAGAACGACCAAAACATTTACTTGTAACATCAAAAGAAACCATCGGAATCAAAGATATCAAGCGAACCATAATCAGAGTGTCGCCTGCCATGCGGTTTGTGAATGGGGCCAAAGGTCACACGATGTCACCAGGGTCACACAACGTCACCAACATGTCACCCCACCACCGCCTTTCCACCAAGTTACATCATTGTAGCCCTTAGGGACCTCATACGGCATGCAATATATTCAGGGTTTCACATTTTGACTGGCCAAAGATCACATGACGTCACCAAGGTTCAATGAGGTCCCAACATGTCACCCTACCCCACCCCCTCTTTCCACCAAGTTACATCACCATAACCCTTACGAAACTTATACGGCATGCAATATATATATTAAGGGTACATTTTGACCACCACACACACACACACACAGACATACGCCAGACGATTCTTGCAGACGACACAAACCCAATAGTCTAAAAATATGACATTTGACTTGACATTGACATGTGACTGACATGTGACTTTAACCTACATGTGACCTTTGACCTCACCAACAAATGAGGGTTGGCATGTTATATCCATAAACAAGTTTTGGTTCCACTGAACTTTAAGTTTAATTTTCAATTCAGGTCAATTTTACATTTTCAGCAATCTCTTACAATCTTTACCTCACATGATCTTTTACATTGGTATGTGACCTTTGACCTCATCAATAAATGTTGGGATCCCACCTTTGCCCTATGAACTCATTTTTGTTTAAATCCATTGAATATATAGATTCATTAAAGGCCAATGTTACCCTTTTTTACAACAACGTCAACAGAACTACACCACCGACTAAACAGTGGAACAAGTGATCCTTTATGTGTCTTCCTGTCTTAATGCAGGTGACCCCAAATGAGGTGCTATGAACATGAACTCACCTTTAACAACTTCATGCAGTGTACTTTTTAATTCCCAATTAGGTCAAATAAAAGGTTACCTATTATTTGAAAATAGCTAGGCATTCATATCCAATCATGTATACAAGTGCACATTTGGGTCCTCATATAAACACAACAGCTGCGGCATCTGGATATACCATATATTGATTTGTTTATATGATCTTCCAGGAATTGGAGCCTAACAATACAAACCACAGCTTTATGTAAACTTTTAATTAAACTCTGTGTCACCTTAGGCTATACGGTCTACTTCCTTAAACCTTTAATTTTTCCACAAACAAATACCCAGACTTAAGAATGTATTCAGAGACAAGTTAGGTGTGGCTAATGTGTATACTATGTCAACCTAGTTCAGACAGTGTTTTATTGTACCACCCTGCAATTGAGCTGCCCCATACGTCTGTATCGTAGTATCTGGAGTACAGGTATAATCGTCAATGAATGATTCTTCTCAAGGGGAAAATACCACTTAACATTGCTGGAGCTTTCCTTGAGGAACTGCGCATAAAAAAGGAACCGTTTTATTTCTTGTCAGTGATACTTGACTAAGTCGACTGGCAACAAATTTCTAAGCCAGGAGGAATTGTGGGCGCAGTGGTGGAAATGGAGTACAGAACTTTTCTATCGTCGATTTTCTTTATGAGACCTAAGCCAATCATTTTTTGAGGTTGTTCAAAATTTTTGTGCAGTAGCATTTTCGAGAATCCAATTGGCCACTACCACTCTTGAATTCTTCAAATGGCCATAATTTTATGTTTTTATATCCAGGTTTTAAAGGCATGAGGAATGTCTACTCGATGGGTTCTTGATGTGATTTTGATCACAACATTACCATCAATCCATATGGCCACCCGAATCCAATATGCCCGAAATCATTCAATTGACCATAACTCACAAGTATTTGTGATAGAGCCATAATTCGGCTCTATACCAAGTCGGAACTCATATCTGACATTTCAAGTGTATTTACATGCTTACCAATCAGATGGCAGCCAATATGACTGCCTCTTACGATCTTTAAAACCTACTAATTGTCATATATTCATAAAAAATTATTGGCCAATTTTTTGAATTTTAGCAGTTTGTCAAAACAAAATGCCAGATACTAGTTTTGTAATGTTCAAAGACATGCATCTCATACTTAAAATTTAACTTTTAATAATAATTTTGGATACTATAACTAAATACAATACAGAGTATCTAATTTATGGTTTTAAAGAAGGTAAAAGGTTGGCCATAGGCCCCGTCTTTTACATTTTTGCATTTAACGAAACAATTAGGCCATATAAGCATTCAAAATGGTCAAATACTTAATCCTATACCTTAATTTACACCTTTATATAATATTGGTGGGCTGGACTACATATAAATAAGATATGATATCGTTTTAAATTCATCATACTATATTGGCTGCCATCGTGAAATTGGAAAGATTTCGATTACAGAGAAATCCAAATAAAGGTTTCTATGACACTACATATATTTCATAAGTGTAACATAAGCACACATAATAGATATAGAAACTAGAATCAAGCCCTCTACTGTAAAATTTTCGAGACCACTTGAGTTGTGTCCTGATGTGTCCAAAATGCCTTCTAGTGGTGCTAAAATAATACTTGCAGAGTGTGTCCAATTTTTAACAGATTTTGAACACCTGCAAACATATTTTAGGTGTTTTAGGATTTGCCATTCTGTATTCAGAATAGGTGACTGAACAATGAAATCATTTTAATGATTCTGAATGCATATTTGACTTTTGAGGCAGGCCATATTAGATTTTTGTGGCAATGTAATGACCAAACTACCTTACTACACACTTCCTCGTGCTTACAACTATCGGGTTACCGCAAAAAATTGTATCAATCAGAAATGCTTGACTCATATTTTTTGTGATGTTTGACATGGAGCGCCATATTGGATTTTCACAATGCACGCACCAAATTTTGCACACCCTCTGAACAATATTGGCTTGGTCCTAATACACTAAATCTATCGAAAGAAACAGTCTGTACTCCATTTCCATCCATTCAGGCTGTGTGCGCAAACTTCACCTGACTACTATGCCACACCTTCACTACATTTAAAACTTGCGCATAAGAGTTCTCACGCACCACCACTTCTCAGCTAGAGATCCTGGGTCAAAAGCTTGTGTATTTTGGAGTCACTAGGGTCAAAATGTGATTTTCACATGAAACTGCTGCTCTCTCCTACAGTGTTTTATATGCTTTTATGGCATTAGGTCATAGTGATTTTCAATTACCTGAGGATAAAGGGTCTTTAAGATTTAGGATTGAAGGTTATTCAGGAGTCAATGTTTATCCAGTGGTCAAAGGTTATTCAGGGTCAAATAGAGTATACTCCCTGAACATCTTAACCCTTCTCAAACAGTTTGATGTGCGATTTGGAATTTGGTCACTGTTATTGACAAGTGCCAGGGAATATGAGGGTCCTCATAAGTGTGCTTGCGGAATGAATGGCAATACCTTCATTTGCTCAATGAACTTCTATATGAAACGGCTACCCGTCAAAGATCTGGAATTCAGATTTATTTAGGGGCAATGGGGGTACTTTCCTCCTCACAAATGGTTGTGACATGCAGCCACTGATGGTCACATATTGTCCAAGGCTGGCGCATCAGATCTATCCAGATATAGGGTCAATCCAGAGGGTGTATTGAGTCCATCCCACATGCACCATTTAGGGGAAATTTAACCTCCATAAGGTCATGTGATCCCACAACAATCTATTCTGAACACATAAAACCCTAATTTTACACTTTTTTAGTCCACCAAGCATTAGTACTTACTTATTTTTAGCACGATCATGAAATGTCTTGTAGTTGTAGTTTGTAAACTTCTTGAACAACCTTTTCCCAAGTACGACATGTATTTTGTATAGTACGGTATATGTATATTAAAGGCCGACTCCGAGCTTTCCCTGAGGAGGGCGCCCTCAAATTTCCAAAATCGTGTTTTTTGCAATTAATAAACTTGTCCCCAATACTAATCACTGTGTGAAATTTGGCTAAGCTTAAATCGAATTCCCTTCATATATACAATCACAATTTTGTTAAAATTCCGGATCCGGAACTTTTATTATACACATATCCTATGGGACGTATCTACACTAATGTTTACTGCATCAAAACGAAAAATCCGATTCATCTCAAATTTTCGGAATTGTGCATATTAGGTTACTATCATTAGATCTAGTTGCGATTTTTTCATTATTACACCCAAAAACATAATA
>JAMKCH010025208.1:0-30122 GCA_023653785.1 Ophioderma brevispina
ATCTAGGTCGGTTTTGGGCTGCAAAAGGGTATTTTTGGGTGCTATGTTGGTAAGTTGGCAATATTTATAATTGATCGATACCGCGGTGATTGTGAGCCTTGTTCGGATTGTAGACGTCGTATTAGTTTGTTTGTGTCGTTTTATAATGTTTGAAGCTATGTGGGTCATTCCATGCCAAATCACCTAGAGGTCCCCAAGTTATTCCCTCAGATTTTGATAAAAGTCCATGAAATTGTTCCTCTGTGGGTATAATGAACCTACAGAAAATTTAAGCTCAATAGTCCAAGCCGTTTCAAAATTACGGCCTGTTGAAAATCACTCGGGTCCCCCCTTTTAGCCGACTCGCGACGTAATGGTGATTTTTTTCACTTTCAGAGACTCCTACCTTATAATTGGAAAGGGGTACCAAGCTGAAAATTGGTACTCTCTAGTGGTAACTTTTGCCCATTCTTTCAGAATCTGCAATCGGAAACAGAGCATCTCACCCCATTGTGAAGTTACAAGCATCTGAAAACGCAAGTTTTAGCTAGCGGATATTATTTTTCCAATTTTCAAGGGGACCTGGTGCCCATATCAAATATCCAGAGAATTCTCAAGTTTGGTGTATATAATACCTGAGTATATATCTATACACTAAAGGAGGAACAGGCTAAAGAAAACTTTTAACAAGGATATGGCGAGTTTCCGAAATGGGTCCCACACACAATATTCTTTAAAAAGCGCTCTCTTGTGGTGGTATTGAAATTTACAACAGAGAGATATACATTGGACCTTTTTAAGTATCAAATTTCAGCAATGTGACTCAACTCCTTCATGGTCAGATGAGAATCACAATTCTCCATAGACTTACACAGTTAAGAAACGGGGTCAACGCACTTTCTGAATAAAGATATATTTTCCTTTACTGTGTATATCTATGGAAAAAAGGTAAAACCATGAAGGAGTTGAGTCACATTGCTGAAATTTGGCACACATAAAGGTCCAATTAATATCTCTCTGTGTTGTAAATTTAAATACCCTGAGTTAAACTGTTCACAAGGTCAACCACCCACCACAAGGGGGCGCTTTTTAAAGAATATTGTGTGTAGGACCCACTTCGGGCACTCGGCATATCCTTATTAAAAGTTACACCCATCGAATGTGTGGTTCATCGGCTTTGCCCAGCGGCAACCCTCTACCACACACAAACAGTCTATATACGTTGACTTCAACCATGTTTGATTCACTCGCAAATTGAAATGCTTACCTTGCAATATATGACTAAATGCTAGCTTCACATACAAAATTTGTGGTAGTCTTATCATTATCATGGTACATATCTCACATTGCCAATTTCAAGATGCAAACGCGAAGGACCAAAAACTGGGTGAAATCCTGAGTGAAAGTGTTAACTCTTCGTGCAAGCTAAATGAAATCCATGTGATGACATGCACTTTGACCCTTGCTAGTAAACAAGTTGGCAAGCTATTTTAGCAATAATTATTTTTCGCGATTTTTAAGATTGTGAACATTTTTTGTCATTGGTTTGATTTATGTTTTTCAAAAGAAAAGAATTATACCTTATGAATGAAAAACACTTTCACAAGTTTTAAAATCTGCATTTTAGCGCTCAGAAGAAAACCATAAAAAAGTTGAAAAACAAAAAGTGTAAAAATTTTCCCCGTACAGCATTTGACTGTGTACACACTGCGTATTAAAATTCTTATTCCGCTGAACAACAACTTATTTCTTCCGTTAATCGTGTGTAGAGGTACATTAAAACGAAAAAACAGTAACAATGGGTATTAAAAATAATTAAGTTAATAATAAGCAATTTATAGTCGTTTTAATATTGGAAACCCACTAGCATAAAAGTTCCTTGTTACGCGTATGAAATCTTGACATTTGGTGATTTCGCTTCAAGAGGTCACCAATTCTGTCTGACCTCAGTCATCATGCTGCTGTTATAATTTGTCACAAGCAGAATGTTTTGAGTAACAACATGCAGAATAATTTGATTTTTTTTTTTCACCTTTTTTTCTTTTTTTTTTCGCTCTTCTTTTTTGAATTCAACCTGCATCTTTGGTTTATAACACTGTCCGGTCAGTATGATTTTTGTTATCAAATACTTTCCCGTAAAGTTAAAGGTTAAAAAAGCGAATGTTAAAACATGTCCAAACAACTCGCGTAACCATCCGGTGAAGAGGATGTATCCAATACAAAAACCCCTTTCTCTCTGTGGTAGTGGGTATATCCCACTACCACAGATTCGATCTGTGTAATTAAAATTTGCTTTAGCCTGTTCCCCCTCTGGAGTCTAGATATTTGCCCCAGATATTACATCCACCAAATTTGGAGGCATTTCTGGATTTTTGATGTTGGTGCCTGGCCCCCCTTGAAAATTGAAAACTAATTTTCGCTAGCTGAAACTTGCGTTTTTGGATGCTTGTAACTCCACAATGGGGTTAGATGCTCTGTTTTTGGATGCCAGATTCTGAAAGATTGGGCAGAAGTTACTTAAGTACCAAATTTCAGCTTGGTACCCCTTTCCAATTGATAAGATAGGAGTCTCTGAAAATGAAAAAAAATCACTATTACTCGCGATTCGGCTAAAGGGGGGTCCCGAGTAATTTTCATCAGGCTGTAATTTCTAAACCACTGGGACTATCAGGCTAAATTTTCTGTAGGTTTTTTTTTTTCATTTACCCATAGAGGAACAATTTGATGGATTTTCATCAAAATCTGAGGGTATCACCTGGGGACTTTTCTGAATTTATGTGATGTTGCATGGGATGACCCATGTTGTCCGGGGGTGTGATAGGCTACTACCTAGAAACCTACTGAAATACAAATACAAAGATTTATCGATAACACGAACAAGCATAACATGAAATCAGCCCAACACACCTTACCCTTGGTAATTATTCACTGACCCTGGGTCAGTGCTGTTCACACGATCGGGCCTTTTTGGTTTTGTCAACAGCATGGTGTTTTGCGCGTACCCTTCCCCAGGATCCGAAGATAAAATGCTGATTTTGGCTTCACAATTGAGTAATCGCATTGATACTAACGTCCGCAAGTGCCTTAGTTAACATTAATCCCTGTAATAGTCTCAATGTGCATAATGTGTGATTTTAAAAACTTCTGCATGCACTAGTTGCCTCTTAAAAGGGGCATTTCATTTGCTCGCAGACTTCCGATATTGCCCGCACGGTATGTTGAAGACCCGGGGCGGGGGGATACCACCCTACCGTGCGTTACAAACTATTTCGCTCTCGCCCCTCCTTGTAGACTTTACAACACACCACCTCACTTCTATTTGCATTTCCTTGGACCTTTAAGTTTTTATATAGTCTTGTTCAAGACTTTTGGCTATGTCCCCTTTGAAGTACATCCCCGTGTATGATCATTGGTATTGACCAAGCGAGCTAGTATTTACCCTCTCCCCCTGCGCCTTAGTCTATGTAAGGGCCTAGCTCGAACACGTCGTAGCCCGTGCGAAGCCCGTGGACTACGACCTCCAATATGGAGTGTCCCAGTCAGAGTACATCGGACTACGTAAACCCGTACACAAGGCATATAGTAGAAAAGCAGCTAAATCCCTAAGCCTCTTAGTCCGGCGCCCATTAAACTTGTACCTTTCACCAGATATATAGAAAAATGGTCTCAGAATCTATTTCATACCTTTCATTTTACATATACAAACCCATCGAATGTGTGTCTTCAGTTTTGTTCAGTACAAACCCTAAGACACACAAGGATAGACATAGGATTGCACAGCACCATGTTTTGTTGACATCATTTTACTGTTTACTTTCATTTGACAGGAGTAGCACTACTTGAATACAAAGACTGTAATTACTGGACAATATGTTATATAACAAGATTTAGACCACTGAATTGAGAGATGGTCACTCATCCACGCCATTTCACACCTTATGAATAGCTTTATCAACAACCTTCAACAATGGGCATGATTGGCAGTGCTGCTTGTTTATGTTAGGTATCATGATATTTACAATGCACAAAACCACTTTTTCCTTGATTTTTATGAAATTTAGCAAGTGTAGTTCAGTCTTAATGTGACAATTTGGATTAGTAGTCACAACTTAAAGAGATTTAGGTTAAGTTTCACTCATACTCGCTATTTTTGAGGCAGTTACAGCATATAAACAAACCAACTTATGGGCTATGTGGACATGTGTGTTGTGCTTTTCAATACCCTGTCTTCCGTGGGTGACAGTACATTAGGAACCCATGGATTCGATCCATGTATTTTACATACACGAATCACTCCCGTTCGCAAGTCAACACTGCACCGCTACCAGAATCTCCTCCCACATTAGAAATTGCTAAATACAGGAATCGCTCACTGCGAGGCGAAGCCGAGCGTCTTGTTATTTTTGGATTTCAAACAACTTGATGGGCTGAACCAATTATGCAAATGAGCACAGTAGCTTGTACTCATTGGATAAATGATGTCGCTTCATGCTGTCAATCATGAGTATAGCCGGAGCAATGAACGGGTCTGGTGACTGGTCAGGTACGGTTTATTTTGCGTGTGTTCATGTACAAAGGTCACGCTTCATGAATAAATAATTAATCTCGATCCCATACGTCATTGCATCGTATCTTTGATTGGCTATTAAAACTTGAATAATTCGTCGTCGCCCGTATATGGAAAAACAACCCCCCCGCGAAGACTTTTTCCACAAATTCGGAAAAAATTTACAAACTAGCCAAGACGCTTTGCTGAGCAGGAAAATTCGTCTGTACATGCAGCGTCACTCGTCTTTTCAATTGCGTTAATGAATAACAATGAAGATCGTAGCACTGCACTGGCATTGTCGGTTGGTGGGATTCTCAGCCGAGTTTGGATTTTAATAACAGTAATAGGCTATGATTTCAACAGTTTGCTAGTGGAATAATTCAAGCGAAGCGTCTTGACCAAGACTAGTTTTTATATTGTCAGTGCCATTAGCAATTTCACTCACTCCATATCGAGAGTGAAATACTCTTGAACGTTGCATTTCACTCTTTGAAAAATATTATTGAGAGTGAAGTCACTCTTCAACCTTCTGTTTTCAGCAACATTCAGTACAGATTTCACTCTTCAGATTTTCAATTTCACTCTTGAAAATTAAGCTCCAAGAGTGAAATACTCTTGAGAAAAAATGTGAGTGAAATTACTGGCCATCAATTGTTAGAGCATCTATTCTGTAGACTGGTTACAATTTATAAAGTCTCAACGACATGGCAATGGGTTCGAAATATTCTAACCGTAAATGCAGTGGCATTCGTACGCTTTGTATTTCGTAGACTTAAATTATGCAAATAAGGTATGCAGTGGCGCTGTTCGCCTCATTACGTGACATCAGACTCGTTTATCTCAAAGTCGATGTATTGATACGGGATTTTCCTCGTTTTAAAGCTTCCTATTGGTTTAAAAACACCATGTAACCAATCATAACATTTTATTGATAGCCTCTACTTTCAGTGCATCAAGTTGCTTAGTTTTATTCTGTCGCAATATCGGTTCAGGTTTTGCCGAGGTACCTACATTTTTGTGTCGCTGTTTGGTACGAGTTTGCTTCAAATCTGACCAAGTTGCTTGTTTTTGGGCCGCCAGCTTTAGCTGGAAGGACCACTTTGCATTCTGTTGTGCGTGTGTATGTATGTATGTGTGTTTAAAATTGACCTCAATTGAAACCAAACTTGTGTCATAGGTGCACCATGGGATCCCTCATATGTTGATGAGGTAAACGGTCATGTGCCAGATAAAGGGTTCATCTGAGGTCAAGTTGGAAAAATGCTGAAAAATGTATGATAAAATTGACCTCGATGAAAAAAAGTTGAGTTCAATTGGAACCAAAAAACTGTATGGGGTCAGAGTGTGCACCATGAGATCCCTAATTGGTTGATGAGGTCAAAGTGTCATTATGCCAAGGTTCAAAGGTCATACTTAGTTTGTCATAATAAATGCCCCTGCTCTAATAAGCGCCCCTACGATTTTTGGATAAAAACAAATAAGAAATGTGGGAAGCTACTTACATCACATGATTAATGCCGGGAATGTCGCTAATCCCGTATTCAAAAATCACCGTGGTCCAGGGTTCGCCAGTTTCTTCCACCGGCGGAAAAAACCGCGGTTTTTCCACTTGGAAGAAACAGGTTTCTTCAGTCTTCCACTGAAAGAGGAAGATAGAAGAAGAAACTAAAAACGTCATGTAAAAATTTCTATTTAAAGCAAAGACTACAGTTTTGGTAGATTTGAGAAATACAGTGAAGAAATATAGTATAATATCGGTACACTGTGCATACCTACCCATGCATTGCGTAATTATTAAAACTCACAATTTATGCACAAGCCCTAATATAAAAAGGCGGTTCTCGAAACACAAGGTCTCGCCTGCTTTCGCGTTTATTATGAGCTGTTATGACAAAGAGCAGCACACCAGATTGCAAACTGCTACAAGTAGAGTGTTCCCAAAGAAGTTGTGCAGAGATACAGTGGAAGATTGCAGATATCCCCCTACCCCCAAACCCCACCCCTCCCCAAATAAACACAAACACCCCACCCTATGCAAACACCCCACCCCCTCCCCATCCCACACCCCCTCCCAAACACACTCCCCCTCCCCAACACCCTGCAACAACCCCACCCTCTCCCACACCCCAAAACAACCACACACACCACTCCACCAAAACCCCGCAACACACAACACCTCAACCAACACACCGCACACACAAAACCCGCTCCAAACACCCCACGCCCCTCCCAACACCCCGCAATACCCACACCACCACCTCCCCAACACCCCAAACCCGCAAAACACACAACCCCTCCCGAACTCCCCGCAACACCCAACCCACACCCCACACCCCATTCCTCCCCAAAGCACCCCGCAACACCCCACCGCCCTCCCCACCTAACACCACGACCAACAACCCCACCCCCTCCCCACCACACCGCAAACCCCAACCCCTCCCACACCCCGCACACCACCCCTCCCAAACCCCGCAAAACCCATCCCCAACAACCCGCAACACCCCACACCCCTTCGAATAACACCCCTCAATGCTCGTAACCCCCACCCATCCACAACACCCGCAAACCCCACCCACCCTCCCAACAACCACCCCCAACCAAAAACACACCCCACCCCGCAAACACACACCCGCACAAAAACCGCAAACCCCACCCCCACCCCAACACACCGCAACCAAACCACCCACCCACCAAAAAACACGACAAACAACCCCCACACACACATCAAAAAATAAACCAAACCACAAGTCCCAAAACACCAAGAAAAAAAAACATCTCAACAAAAACACAGCAAAACCCAACCAAATAGAACCCATCCCAGAAAAACAACAAAAACCCAAAACAACACAGCAAAACCAACCCCCTACTCAACAACACCACACAACACCCCACCACACCAATCCCCAACACCCCGAAAAAACTCACACCACCCTCACCAACACCCACCCGCCCCCAGAACAAACACCGCAACACCCCCAAATCCCTCCCAACACCACCGCAAAACAACCCACCCCCTCCCAACACCAACAACACACCCCACCCCATTCCCCAACACACCGCAACACCCCACCCAAACAACAGCAACACCCCACCCACTCCCCAAACACACCGCAACAACCCCACCCCTTCCCAATACACCGCAACACCCCCACCCCAACACACCGCAAAACACACCGCAAACAACATCACCCCCGCCCCAACCACACCGCAAAACCCCACCCATCAACACCCCGCCATACACCCCTCCCCAACACCCGGCAACACCCCCCCCTCGCCAACACCACCGCAACACCCCCACCCCCCTCCCCAACAACACAACAACCACCCACCCCCTCCCCAAACCCGCAACACCCCCACCCCCTCTCCAAAACACGCAACAACCCCCCCATCCCTCCCCAACACCACCACCGCAACACCCAACCCTCCCAAACCACGCAATACCCCCCCCCCCCTCACCAACACCCACGCAAACACCCCACACACTCCCCAACACACCGAAACACCCCCACCCCCTCCAACCCCGCAACCAACCCTCCCCAAACAACCAGCAACAACACACACACCCTTAGCAAAACACCACTACAACACCACCCCTCCCCAAAACCCCACCGTAAAACCCCCACCCCATCCCCCCAACACCACGTAACCACCCCCACCCCCTCCCCAACACAACCAAAACACCCCACCCCCCTCCCCCAACATCCCACCCCCCTCCCCAACACCCGCAAACACCCCCACCCCCTCCCAACTCCCGCAACCCCCACCCCATCCCCAACAACCAGCAAAACCCAACCCCCTCGCCAAAACACCACTGCAACACCCCACCCCCTCCCAACACCACCGTAACAACCCCACCCCTCCCCAACAACCCAACCCCATCCCCAACACCCCGAAACACCCGAAACACACCCCACCCCCTCCCCAACACCACCGCAACAACCCACCCTCCCCAACCAACCCCACCCCCTCCCCAAACACACGCAAAACACCCCCCAATCCCCTCCCCAAAACACACCGCAACAACCCCACCCCCTGCCCCACACACCGCAACACCCCACCCCCTCCCACACCCCGCAACACCCCTCCCCAACACCCGAAACACCCGTCCCAACACCACCGCAACAACCCAACCAGCTCCCCAACACCCTCCCCAACACCGCACACCCCACCCCCTCCGGCAACACCCATCCCCAACACCAACGCAAAACCCAACCCCCCCGCAACACCACGACACAACACAAACACTCCACAACACACCGAACACCCCACCCCCTCCCAACACACCGCAACACCCACACCCTCAACCAGCACCCCGCCACACCCCCACCCTCCACAAAACACCCCACCACCACTGTCAACACCAACACAACAACCCGCCTGCTCCAGTAAACGGAAATATTGCATATCCAATGTACGGTTTCAGCTATACATGCAATAAGCATATTAATTAGGTCAATTGTAACACATAATGCCCCTTTAATGGCCCAACATGCACTTGACCTAATTTGATTACACAAAAGATGAATGCAAGACTAGTTTTTCATGTAGTTGAAGAAACATTTGCATATCCGAGTACCGTTTCAGCGATCAGCAATTATGAATATTTAATTAGCTCATTTCATACCTAAGCCGCATATATCACTTACTTTCAAATCCTGGCAAACAAGATGCGCACCATATTAGGCTCTCATGCAGTGAAGGAATTTTGGGATCGATGTACCGTTTCAAAATTATGCAATTACGCTGATTTTGGCTATTAATAGCTCATTTGCATACTTAAGTTGTCCCAAATAGGCCCAAAATCTAATGAGGTCGAGAACTCCTCAGCCCGCTTACTTCCACCAGTTACATCATTATACGCCGTACGGAACTCCTGAAATTGTTACACAAGACTTTTTCTAATTATGCAAATTAGGGACACTTAATTAGGCCAATTTTACGCCCAAAATGCCACTTTGACCCAATTATGATTCACACCAAAAGAGCATGACATAGTATTCTTTCATGTAGCGAAGGAATTTTGCCTATCGATGTAGGTTACAGAGATACAGTAAGTATGCTATTTAATTGCCTCATTTGCATACCTAAGCCGATATATCACCAATTTCAACTCAAAAAAAAACAAAAAGTGCAAAAAAGATGCGCACCATGATAGGCTTCATGCAGTGAGGAATTTTGTGTATCCGGATGTACCGTTTAAAAATTAAGCAATACGGTGAATTTTTGCATATTAATTAGCTCTTTGCATACTTAATTTGCAGAAAACGCCGAAATTAATCAGTGTCGAGAAATCTCCAGCCGTCCTTTCACCAGTTACATCATTATAAGCCTTAAGGAAACTCCTGAAAACTTGTACACAAGCATTGCGGGAAAATTTTGTAAATATGCAAATAGATACTTATTAGCATATTTTTACGCCCCAAAATCTAATCAAGTCCAGAACTCATGGACCCGCTCCTTTCCACCAGTTACACCATCGTAGCCTATACGGAACCCAGATAAATGTACAAACGCAGGTGAACATATCGGACGGCGAGCCGACAGGGACAGCAATGACAGACAGACCAGGACAGGACAGACAGAAGAAGGCGGGACAGAACAGACAGACAGGACCGAGGGAACAGAGAGGAACGGACAGACAGACAGACAGAGGAAAAGTGATTACTAAGTCCTTGCCGAACAAAGTTCAGGCGAGACAAAAATTAATGCAAGAGGAAAGATCTAACTTTTCACCCCGGCAAGCGCCAAGCAGAGGTTCTCCCTTGTATTTGAAACTTGAAACATCTTAAAATATGTTATAGTCTCCCTCACCCAGTTCTCCCAATATGTCATTACAACAAAAAGAACACTTAATGTTGCCTACTTTTATGATTTGTATTTTCAAATTAACAAATTGGCCCATACAGAGTTTTAAAAGGGCTTGTTCCTGTTTGTCCCTCTACAATTACAACTGTGATAGTATAAATGTGCACAGGGAAAGATTGGAAAATAAGTTACAATTATCTCTATAAATTTGCTAGCAAGTCAAAACAAATTGTGACACAAAGTTTCTAGTATACTTGCAAGGTATATTAACATGCTATAAACTTGTAAAAGAATTTTGAAAAAAAACAGATTGTAAATTTAAAGTAACAAAGTAGCCTTGCTGATTTGACGTGGCAACGCAGATGAATTATGGTCTCAATAATATGTTGTTCATAATACATCTCTTTATTTTCTTCCAAATTTCTTCCGTTTCTTCGGAAGAAAATATGTTTCGACCGGAAGTTTCTGAACCCTGAAGTTGTGCACAGTTGCAATATTAGTATGGAACTTTTACCTCGGGAGGTGCGAAAACAGCGTCCCTGCTAGTTCTTTTGTATTATTGGGTATCAAGCGAAATAAGGCGTCTGCTTGTGTAAGGTGATTTTTGGGGATTTGATTTCATTTTTGACGTAATTAAAACGCCCTCTTTTGAAAAATGCACCGCCCGGGCGTTTATTAGGAACAATAAGGTATGCCAGGTCAAAGGTCATATGCCAAGGTCAAAGGTCATATGCCAAGATCAAAGGGCATATTCCAATGTCAGGTCATATGCCAAGGTCAAAGGTCATGAGGTGGCCCACAGCTTTAAATATAGCGAGCGCGAAAGCCGAGAACCGTGAAATTCTAGTTGGTGAGTAAAATGCCCCTCTTTCTTTGATTGGTGTATTTTATAGGAATTTATTTGGGAAATGAGGACTTTTGTGGGTCAACTTGACAGTCTCAGCATCAATTTAGTGCATACTTTGACAGGCGTCACATCAGTACAGGCTGCGTCGCGATCAATATATACCGGTGCCGGGGTAACCAGTTGTTAATGAATTTTAGTAAGTGTTATTAAAGAAAATATGATAATCGCAAATATTATTGGGTCAATGTGATGTGACTTGCAGGGGACACTTGTATTACATTGTCATGATTGTTTACTACCTACATGCTGCACAGGTTGAACACGAGAAAACGGCAGCGGCGCGGCTCATTAATTATGCCCGATACTTGGCCTCGCTGATGACCTTTTGCTGTAAACGGTAATGCGCATGCTCAGATCAGGCTTGAAATTTTCCTTAGACTCAATGGACGATGTTTGTAAGTGTTACGGTTAGAAGTCTAAATGTACCAGAAATGGGCGGAAAGTTGAACCAAAACATGACCAGTTAATCCTAGCTTAAGCATCCTCAGTGAAAAAAGTTAATCCGATATTAAGTCTTTGCAAGTGCAGTCGACTGGCGAGAAAATAATTTACATATCAAAGTCCATAGTCGAATTTTTCTGCAATGCAGGCCCGCCCGAATTTACACTCTCTCGGTCTCTGTCCATCAACTGGCGCAGTTGACGGATAGTTTCTCAATCAAGGCAATGGGGTGACCTAGTTCTGCTGAGCATAACCTATTCGTCTTGCATTCATCTTATAATTCATGTGGACATTATCGTATGTAACGTAAAGGTTATGCCGCTGTACTTGATGGTGGTTTCCCCAATAAGCCAACGCCATCTTAAGACCAATCCACCACAATTTTCTTCACAGATTGTGACCTTGAAATTTCCAATAACCACAAACGTATGATCCCTGAATGTTCTAGATATCAACCTACATGTTATGTACCTTTCCATTCAGTTTAAAAATGTAATAATCCGAAGGTGAAAATGAAATAGTTTTATTTCGGATGTTCACTTTTCGATGTTCGGCATGTTTACTTACTAAGTCGACGCATGCGCAGAAAATTTTACAAGTCTTGCCAAGGGTGTCTGTCACGCTGATAGGAGTTTTTGGCCCGAAGATATGGTCCTGGACCAGATATTTTCAACTCGTCTCATAGCGGCGCTATTCACGATTGTGTGAGCGCTTGAGTAGAAACTAGTGAATAGCTGCCGTATGAGATAATTTAACTGCTTATGGTCCTGGACCTAGTAAAAGCTTTTTACGGTAAGCATGATTTATGTACTGCATATTTAGCCGGGTCATCGATCACAATTTTGCAAGGTTACTGTAGCTTTATGTATGAATTAGAAAGTCACAAAAATTAACATCCTCAAGGCAATAGAGAAAAAGCGGAAAATTGAAAATTTACAAAGCAGAAAAAAGCGGAATGAAGTGTTTAATTTGGGGCTTTACCATGACCCGGATCGCTGCATGGGGTTGGCGGACTTTGCAATCCCTTCCCCATAGATAATTGATGATCACAGGGATTAGCTTTGCCAAGCTTGTACTAGATCGTTAAAAAAAGTCAGACAATAAGTTTATTGACTTTTTCTAGTAGATAAATACGAAATCCGCGCATAACAGGTCATTTTCTGCGATCGCGGATTCTCCCAGTCCGGGCCATACAAATATCAACTAACATAAATGCACCTCACTGCGTGACCATAACTGCGCATCCATACTGATCCAGATGCAAAATCCTATGGGAAATTCTCTGTTGGGCTAAAATGAGGTCATTGACCATTCCTTGCAGCTTGCGATTATTTTACATGCAACTTCCTCCAACAAGTTCATTCTTTACAAAATCAAAAACTGTTCTTAGCTTTTAGAGCCAATGTGGTTTTTCTATTGATCAGATGACATTTCAAGCATTTTCAAAACGAAACAGTTTTTCATAGTGTAGTGAATGTATTTTGCAGTTAGGGAATGCATGCGAGAATGGGAAATGATAAAATTTATTCAACCCCCCGTGAAAATAGAATAAAAGGTGTTTGATCAAGATGATGGTCATTTCTCATTTGAGACTAAGTAAAGTGAGTAGTCTTGTGCAGTACAAAGTTCATAGCTGATTTAACTGCTGAAATATTGCAGCTTAAAAATGGTACTTCATACTTCTGCCAACCAAATTGACTTTTATTTTCCTCAAGGTTGCCAAAATTTGATAGGCCGCTGTATGAAAACGGAATGGAATATGATTTTTTTGTTTGTGACTTCCCTGAGGAATTACAAATTTCTGAGCAGAGCTTGAGCAAAATCCAATGTGCACCACCTTACTGTTTTAGTATGGAATACATTCAAATATTTCCCTCCAAATAGCAAAATTTCCCGGAAATGTGGTTCCCAAATTCCCCACTTTTTCCAGGCATTATTAATGGTGGTGTATTGAACTTATTCCACTTAAAGTGTGATCTAAGTACAACTTTTGCCAGCTTGTCTGGCCAAAGGTGATTTTGTCCACACGGGGCCCGCTCCTTGCTTGTTTTGGTCTCCCCCCTTGTGGGTTGGGGTGGGGTCAGGAAGTCTCCCAAATTGTCCTTCGTGTCTGCCCTTTCAGCATCGTCAGCCTTGAGTGCCAGTCGCTGCGGCGACACCAGGTGACGTCAGCACTTTACAGCCAATGAGGCTTCCCGATCGTGTTGTTTTGGTTTCTGGCGGGAAGGTTGTCCCTTCGCATTTTCAGCAGAGAGCAAAACCAGTGTGATGTGTGAAAATTTCCCGCCCACCCGCCAACCCAATGCAAAATTCTGGGTAGGGTGGGGGCGCCCCGGAAGGTGCTGAGCTCTTCGGGGGTGTAGCTTGGCCAGAATGAGTGTAAGGCTGGCAGGGCGGCGGGTACCATGGCGGGCTGGAGTGATGTCACTAGCATGACTTTACACAGTTCTGGTCAGTGTTGGCCCTTGATGTTTGGACAGGCTGTAGGCGGTTTTTGGGGGGAAAATGGCAGTAGTAGTAGCGTCAGGACTCATTTTTCCATATGGTTTGGGTTGTGTTTGAGGCAGATTCCGCTCATATGAGGGAGTTGGTCTTGGAGCTGTTTGATCGAGTCAGAGGTGCTTAGTGAAAGCGAATGTGAAGTCCTAAGCCTGTGCAGATGGTTTTGGTTGTTTGAGGTGGACTCCGCTCGCATGAGGGAGTTAGCTTTGAAACTGGATGCTTAGACATTTATAAAAAATTTGTGTGGTTGTGATGGGATCATGTGGAGTGTTGTGAATTGGGCCCTTGTACGTTATGATGAATAATCGTTTGTATTATTTGTGGTATTGTTGAGATGGGCAGTGGCCTGTTGTGTCTAGTAATGGCATTGCGGTGTTACACTGGTATGTAATGTACTTGCTCTCTTGCCAGCTCTACGTTTAATTTCCTTGGCTGTGGAGCACCACCACATTTGTTTGGGTTGGTCAAGGGCCCTCTGGGACAATACAATTGATAAGCATTTCAAATATTAAAAAAAAATGGGAGTGCTTTTTTCTGGAAATGTCCTTGTGTCTCTTTAAATTAGGGCTTAGATGAAGCAGCTTGGTAATGCACATGTCTGTTTTGAACAGTTCCAAAATCAGTTACTCTAAATTTAACCATTAAATTATCTAAAACATGCATGTTTCTTCTGTCAATACCCATTTGCTATTCAATTTTCGACAACTATCCAGAATACTGCAGCCAATAATCCTACCTGAAAGTGTTTTTTTGTGCCGCCTGCCCTAAGGCAGGAAGACACATAGGGATCACGTTGTCCACTGTTGATGTCTGTTGTTGATGTCGGTTGTTGTTGTTGTTGTCTGTTGTTGTGAAAAAGGGTTAACATTTGCCTACAGTAATATCCTCATACTTTGATGGATTTAAACCAAACTTGGGTGACAGGTGCAACTTGGATGGCATCCCCCATTTGTTGATGAGGTCAAAGGTCACATACCAAGGTCAAAGGTCATGTGAGGTTAAGTTATAAAATAGGCTGAAAATGTAAAATTGACCTCATTTGAAAAGTTGAAGTTCAATTGGAACCAAACTTGGTTTATGGAGTTTACATGCAAATCCTCATTTGTTTGCGGTCCAAGGTCACATATCAAGGTCAAAGGTCATGTGAGGCCTATCATTCACTAACCGCGACGGCAGGCGACTCAAGCGGTCCGAGGACCGATGTATTTTGTTTACATCCTAGCATTTTCCTTGTCTGACACAGTTGTAGTCTGTGACACCCAGTGCAATGACTTGATACAAACACAGCCTATTACTATTAACTGATGATCCACTTAACATGCATTTTCACACCTTCCTGTGTTGTTAGATTGAATGGGCAATTGGTCTAGACATAGCTTTTCAGGAAGCACTGGAGCTAAGGATTTCCTTGCTGGATCATTGAACTATTTTCAGCTTCATCACTTTTATAACACTACATGAATGGCTGAAGAGGTACTTTTAGGTGGTATTGTACACTTTGTCAAATCTATTGCGTCCCATTTATTAGGACTGCTTATCAGTATATACATTATTAACTTAAAGGTCCATGGCCCGATCGCCGATAGCCTCGTCCCCAGAAGCCCCATATTTTACCGGAAGTGGTCAACATTTTGGTATCACGAGACTACTATTTTTCTCATTTACCCTGTGAAATCTTAGAGCCAAAGGACGTTTGGTTTGGAAGTTATGAGCGAAAATATGCGACATTTTGGTCGACCAATATTAATTTACACAGTACTCTATGGGGCTTATAAAATCACGTTTTTAGCTCTCACATCAAAACGGATTGAAATATCGGCGTGAAACTTTACAGATGGGTTTTTGGAGTGAAGGCCAGTCTATCAAGATGAAAACTTCATATCCTCAAATCGGGCCGTCCCCCTTTAAAGACTAAGGTAGTGTGGTGACTTCTATCAATGTTCCATACTTTTCTTGAGTAGTCTGTCCTGTCAAATCACAAAAGACCTTTGCAATTCACTCTCAACATTTACACTGAAGGGGCATTTCGTGATCCACTGCCTCGTCCCCTGACTTAAAAAGTTGAGATTTTAATATCACCTGAACCGTAGGCCTAAGTGTAGTATAGGGGCCCATGTGCCTAATCCTATGTGCAAATTTGATCTACTCTGGAAGAAATTCATAGTTTTGTATTTTCTGTTAGTAAGTTTTACAGACAGAAATTACAGCACAGTGGACTATGGGACACTGATGCAAAGATTTACTCATAACATAAGGTGCACCATCAGAATCAACTGAAATTTTGGAATAGTCTTTTCTCGGGGATATCTAGTAAACCATAAACAAAGAAATAGGTGCTCAGGATCAAAAAATGTCCCTTTAATATTGCAGGCATACTTGTTCCAAAATGCTAAAACCTAATATTTGATGAATTTGATTGTATTCCGCTTTCACACCCACTTAAGAAACTAACCAAATTTATTGACTTTTGGTGGTCACTTTCTTGAAATAGTACCACAAATCAATACAAGTGCTGTTCCCATTTTCAGAAGGTAACTTAGTCATATACTTATATGGCGCATCTTGTTTTAAACTTCAAACCCGAATGGCATCAGATTCTATGATGGCATCTTTGAAAATGTTTGTTGTCAAAGAGTTAATCATAGATAAGTTCCAAGTTGTTCGAATTGTAAAGTAACCTTTTATTTCAAGTTAATCGTGTTGGCCCCCTTTATCTTGTTCCGACACACCCACCACATTGATATTACTTGCAGACAAGGTGAAACATTTTGACAAGTTGACATGACATTAGATTCTGATAGGATGTATCAATGTGCCAATCCTAGGCTTATTGATAATCGCAATTGACAGCTGGACAATTTGTCAGCATTTTGTGAACTTGATAACTGAAGTTCAGGATTTCCTTCATTGACTCTTTAGTGAGTAGGTGTTGGTATAGAGCTAGAGTTATTGGAATTGGGTACAAGCAAAGATAAATGTAGTGCAGGAAGGTACAACATGTTGGCATTAAATGCAGCAAGGTGATACCGACTAATTCTGGTCCAGCTGCTGGTGTTGATGGTAGACAAGCTTGATTTGATTCCTTGTTCGAAATCTTGGTTCCAAAGCTGGTTTTTGTGGCCTTTACCCTGTGAATTTGCAACTTCTGAAACTAACTTTTGAATTAGCAGATGTCTTTTGTAGGTAATCGTTAATTTCCAGATAATGTGCCTAGTTAGTGTAATATTTACCCATGATAAATTGCCATGGTGGGCTAATGGTATTGTGTACGAAGTTACACAAACATAAAAAAAGGTGGGACAAGAAGAAATTTAAATTGTTGTTCTAAGAACAAAGGCAATCCTATTGTAAAGTCAGTATTGAGATATCAGAAAAGCAAAAGGCAGCACAAAATTCACTCAATTACTTTAGACCACAAAACGGCTTTGTGTAAGTTTTTGTCTTCAGTTGATTCAGGAAGGCCCGGTAAACATACAGCTATGTAGAGTAACTTTTTCAAAAGCCCCAAAATCATGGATTCTGTCAGTGGTGGTTTACTGAAAAGCACAAAACAGTACACACAGTTCAATAAGTAATTTACATGTACTCAACAATGACATAAAATGTAATGACCCATAAAAAAAGGTTTTTGTGCTTTCGAGTTATTATGTACTATGAAACACCAGGCTGGCTTGCATGCAGTACATTGTAGGTACTTCAGGAACAAGAACTGTCAGACATCGTGTAGAGGGTAAGGCCAAGAAAGAAAAAATTGTTTGATTGCCCTTTCCCGACCGACCCAAAAAATCGAAAAATACGGGTCGCGTTTTTTTTTGAAGAGAGTGAAAAATTTCTCAAATTTTGAGAGGTTTTTACTTTTTCTTTAAAATGTTGTTTTTTAATTCAATAAAAACCTGATATATACCCCTCTCCAGGTCGTAGCTAATCTGCAGCCAGAATCATAGAGTTTGTGTCTGAATACGTCTGACAGTCCAGTCGGATACAAGCACTCAATTGAGCGATATCGCCTCATTTCTATCGGGGACTTTTTTGTGACATGATCAGTTAAAAGTTGGGATTTTTTAGAAACGAAAATCACACTTTGAGATACACGCCATCGTCAGAAAATCATCCATCAGCTTCAGGGGAATTCCCCATTTGCCATCTTGAATCCAGAAATGAGTGATGAGTAGATTTGCATACAATTTGTGTCCAATTATAGCCTCATCTTTAGGATACATGGGTTTAAAAAACAGTAACTTTTCCATAAAAACTGACAGGAGAATTTGACATCGTGGTGCGTATTAATCTGAAATGTGAAGCGGTGGCTTTTGCACATGCGCAGTAAGGCCAAAATGGCTTTGCGCACGTGCAGTAACAACAAATATGGTGATGCACGTCCAAAATAGTATTGGAAAGTAATCCAGCAGCTCTTGAGTACGATTTATGCACTTTGAACTTGGATTTTTACAAAATTGTTACTGACGGATTAAAAGGTGATATAATATGTACTATAATCTGAAGTTTTAGCCAAAATGTTGTGAATGATTTTTATGGGGAATATCGCCGAATTCCTCGTAGTCACTCAACTGGGCGATCGCCCGGTTGCTCTATAAATAGCCAATGGTTTCAATGGACGGTTCGTGCACATATCAGTGAAAAAACAACCGGGTAAAATATGACAAAATATACATATTACATCGAAAATAAGTTCAAATCAATCTGATTTTACAAAAATAAATAGAATCGCATTTATGTTACAAATAGAGAATATGAAGAAAAGGTTTGGTATTTGGGGTTTACTTCATTTCGCTGAAATACATTCGTGTATGAACTGGTCGGTAGAGTTTCAAAACAACAACATGACGGTGTGTCGCTGTTTCGTATACTGCTGTCAAGGGAACTTTTATTCTATGACATTTCGCAGACATTTAAGGGTCTTTTTTGTTGATTTTGAGGTGTCATAAGTCAAATCTGTGCGTATTGGCCAATGGCACAATGTTGTAGAGAATGAAACAATTTGTGTCATTCACGATTTAAGCTACAGTACAGACATAGGCCTATACATACATGTACAAAAACCAGGCTTTGCATATCTTACTAGAAATATTCTTGTTCCTAAAAAAAAATTTAAAAAAATAATCAAGCGACCTACCGACCCAAATTTTTTTGGAGGTGAAAGGGCAATCAAACAATTTTTCTTGGCCTAATTTACAGAGAAACACAAAAAGCTATGCAACTACTACTAATAAAACCAGTAAATTAACTAAAGCACACCAGGAGTATAATTTGGGCTGTGTATCCTGTCTTGTGCTCTGACTGGAGGAGTTAAAACTATTTACATTACCAGTTATGAAGTAGTTTTCAAACATCAGATGTCATATTGCCATGCAGGAAAACACTGACATTTTGTAAATCATGTTATGTGTTGTTAACCTCCTAACATTTATCATGTCTTATGCGTTCCTTGGGTAGGAATCATGAGATGACGTAAGAACTGAAGCAACAAGTCTAGACTTGCATAAACTTTTGGTCTTGAGCAACGACAAGTTTGAGAAACAAACGGGGATATAGGTTGTACAATATTAGGTTGCTCAAATACGTGTACAGAATTTACTGTACAGGATAACAAGTCCTATGTCTTACAGCTTTGTGTGGTTCTGGCACCAGAGGTTTAGAGTTCTTAATCAATATGTTGGCCCACTGGGGAAACAAGCGCAATGTTTGCCAATGCTTCATACAGACACAAGTTTTATAAGTAGAGATTGTAATTGTTCAGGATAATAAAAAAATTAAATGCCTTCACCATGTACTTAAATACTATATTTAGTGTTGTTTTTTATTGAGGGAGTCTACTCAGTTATGAATATTTATTGTACCAAAACAATGGTGTTATCAGTGGTGCAAGTAGCATTGATAATGTACAATGTACTTTTCCCCTACATTTACAGTTGCGGATGAGATGTTAATTTCTATTTTGGGCATTGATGGATAAGTCTTCCCTACACTAACATGAGAGAATTACTGCAGCTGGTAGATTGATGATTTTTTTAGTATTTTTTTAAGAGTTTTTTAATAATAGTTTTATGTATTTATTTATATTAATAAAACTTTTGTCACACCTAAACATTTTCAGGAAGAGATTGCATGTATGCAATCGGTATTTTGTGTGTCTGTCTGTGTGCGTGTCTGTCTGTGTCTGTCTCAGTCTGCAAGGCAGTTTATCTCACTTACCTCGTCGACCCAAGCGATATTCAGGTAGTGTTGTGGGGAATATTAAAATCTATGAGTGCTGATAGGATTGTGCGCTTGGCCAGCTGCCAGCCTAGGTGAAGCGAAATGATCGTGACGATATCATGACAACAGCGTAACAATAATAGGCAACAGGGCCATGATCTTAAAGGAATGGCGCTTTATAAAAGGCAGTATATTATTTTAATTATTAGATACCAATTTGAAAGTGACATCTGTAATTTGCTTGTCTTTTTTTTCAGAAACCAAGACCCGGGAAGAATTTGATTAGTTGAATACAGACTTTTCTGCATTTCATGCCTAAATATCACCCAAGACTCTGGTGTTGCTAACTAAACCTGGCCACCAAGTTGGCTGCGTCTGAGTGAAAATGAGTATGGCAAGTTTATTTTCCTTCACCAGTCCAGTGGTGAAGCGCCTTTTGGGCTGGAAACAGGGTGACGAAGAAGAGAAATGGGCCGAGAAGGCAGTGGACTCACTTGTGAAAAAACTGAAGAAAAAGAAGGGTGCGATGGAAGAGTTGGAGAAGGCTCTGTCGCAGCCAGGAGAGCAGAGTAAATGCGTCACCATCCCTAGGTCTTTGGATGGCCGATTGCAGGTGTCGCATAGAAAAGGACTTCCTCATGTGATCTATTGCCGAGTGTGGCGCTGGCCGGATTTGCAGAGCCACCATGATTGAAAGCTTTAGACTGTTGCGATTATGCATTTGGCAAGAACAGAAGGAAGTGTGCATCAATCCTATTATCATTACAAACGATAGAAAGTCCAGGTAATTATGTGTGTGATATTGTAAAATTGTGTTATTTGCCTGTATACAAATTTGATTTTGAGACGGACACGAAGGCCTTATCGCAGTATTTTGTTTTTCATTCATTACTGCTTTGTGTTTACCACAAATACTGAAGTGAGTCATTATTTTGACAAAAAAAGAAGGCCTTGAGACCAACAGGAACACCACAATTGATGATTGGATAGTAATTTCACATTCATCATGTGCCCACTTGGGAGGATAAGAACATGAAACAGTTTACTAAATATTCCATTGTCACTTGGATATGGTTTATAAGTGAGGCAATGACAGTATAAGGCCACACTGGTTTGCAAACATAGGCACATGCCAGGTGGTTTCTGGATGAAAATAAACCTGGCCCGTTGTAGAAAACAAAGGAAATACAGGGTGTCCCAGAATGATTAGTCCCAAAATACCCCAATTTTTTTTTTTTAATGGCATGAAAACAAATGATATGGGTTTCTGGTATTTAAATTAGATTTGGCATAATTTCCGCTTGCGAGAATTTTAGATCTCTAAAGTCGGGCTTTGAACCGATGATACTACCAATTTTGCAACATGGCTATTTCCGTACTTTTTGCAAGTGAAAAAAAAATATTATCTGTCAGGCAGACAAGAAAACAAACCTTGGCACCAAATCGGAGTAAAAGTAATTTATTGGTCTTCAGGCTTCTGCTGCAAAATAAGTAAATCTGCGTCAATAACAACATGATAAATAATTGATACATTAACATAAAGTTATTTGTATCTGAAATGAATTTTCAGCTCATTATGTCAAATATTGCACTCAAGTTACTAAATATCTTTCACAGCTTTGTTGCAAGAATTGGAAATGCTGCTGTCAATAGCAAATTAAATTCAATTGAAATAAACTTTACTTTTGTTACAGAACATCTCTGTCTGATCAGAATGTCAAAATATTGCCCCAGAAGTCAGTGCCGGATTTAAGGAAAGGGCCCTGTCCAGCAGCTTAGGTGGGGCCCTTACTCCCCACTGTAGTGCGACCAGGGGAGTGTCTGTTTGGGGATGACTTTGTACCTCCCTCAGTATTGAAGAAATCCTTAAAATCAGTCTTAACTTGGTGCATTTTGATTCATAGTAATGATCCTGACGTGATTTTGTTTTCCTTTTGCTTTCCTTTTTTTAAAAATTTTTATTGGGTGGGGCCTGAGATCAATATTTTAGGGGGGCCCTGTCGGCAGCATTGCTGACACTGCTGACTCTTAATCCGCCACTGCCAGCAGTACTGAAATTCTTAAAACACGCAACCATGGTGCTCATGTCATAAAAAGATTACAGATCTAAGTTCTTGAGAAACCATGGCGATCAAACTTTCTCACATTGTAGGGGGCAATGGCACATTAGAAAGGACTTGGCGCTCTCTAGGGAATCTCGCAGCAAATCGTCTATTAACTTCTAGTAACTTTTTGTCTCCCAGTAGCTTTTTGCAATGAAAGACCTCGAGCCACCCACCCATTAAAGTGGCGAGCCATTTTGTTAGGTCATCAATCTCTACCAATGTAACATTGAATTTGCCTGCAATAGCCGACCAGTACAACAGTTAGCTATTCAAAATCCCTCCAAATATCCAAAGATAGCAGGTGTTTCATGGTGTAACAAAAGCCCATATGACCAACCCTTTGTATGCATGGATAATCAGTATTGAGTTAAACTTACAGCGTTTACAGTTGTAAGAAGAGGGAAGGGGGGAACCAAAATAGTGAAAAGCAAGAGAAGGGAAACTAAATATTTGTTTCCTTTTTAACAAGTTCTATACACTATTTTAGCACTTTGTCGTAAGTACGAAATCACCACCTCTGAAACTTTGGACTGTTTCTACACTTTGGATAGCGTAGCGCGTTTGTTATGATCTAAAATACTTTTGAAAATTTTAAAGTACTGTATGCCTAAGTTGACGATTGCAGCAAAAAAAAACCCATTCATCCATTTATTATTTAAACAAATTAATATATGCTAGATTTTTGGGTACTAATCATTCGGGGACACCCTTGTATTTGACCCTCCCAAGTGGACCATGTCCCCCTGTTACTGTACACTTTCAGGTGATGGTTTGATAACTCAAGCATGCAGCAGTTTTAAATGTATTTGTTTCAGTTGAATTGAGTTTGGATGATTCTTGCACCCATTACCATTTGGTTATTTCACATTATTAACGTTGCCCTTTCAGTCTCACGGGGGGCGGGGGGGGGGGTGGTCAAAAATAAAAGTCGTTGTTTAGGAAAAAAATTACCAGATTCTGACCTTGGATATATGCCATTTTATCTAAAATTACAGGGGACAGTGGCATCCATGTTAACCATATGAAATCTTTCACTGAAATACAATAGGAATCTGGAGGGGACATTTGCTTTTAACATTAAACACTTCAAACTTCAATAAACCTCTCCAATGGTTATACACAGTTCTTTGCTTACAATAATATGCTTCTGTGTTTATCATAGATGTCAAATAACTCATTTTATCTCCAGGCTGGCCATATTTTACCATATATTAAATGTATGCTGGGGCTAATTGGCAATCCAAGATATGAGAGGAAAAATTGATTAATAGCATCCACAAAGTCAAATTCTTGTTGGTACTGGACTTAAAATTCCAACCATCTACAGCTGTTTTATATAAGTCTTATGTTTGTTGTGTTGTGTATGACTGTATGATGCGTCATGTAATTGCAAAAACCTTTTAACTGTGAGCTCTCAGGGCTTAATGATTTGATAAGTATTGGAGGGGAAAATTGGTTTCACAACAAACCCTCAAAATATAGACACCAACTACATGTTAGTTACAATGAATTAGCTTATAATATTTCTGCATAACGGGTCAGATGTTAATGCAATATTACAGACAGAGTTTTTAATAAATTGGCCATTAGGCTGGCAAAAAAATGGCATTAGAGTGCCCACAGTTACATTATATAAGGAAAACTAAACTGTATGACCTGAAAATGCCAAAACATAACATGTGTTTGTGAACCCGTCTTTCATTAGCACAACAGTGTTGTTGTTTACTAATAAATTATTAGAAGACATTGGTCTTAGTATCTCAAAACTAATGTGAACTCTCAAGGAGTGACTCATTTGCATGTTCTGGATAGGACATTTTGTTTAACAATAAAATCTAAATGCAAACTTATTTTGTGGTGAATCACTTACAGTTTACATTGCCAGTCTTCTTGTGATTTTCAATATAAAAATTATCATAAATCAAGAACAAATATATATTTTTAATTTCAAAGTTCCAGATACTATGTAGTAATAAAGGTGACAATGAGGATTAAAAACACAACCCTAATCACTTGTGATTTGAGCCCCGTGTAATTTATTTGAGTGAAAACTATTATCGACATGTTCAGGATGAATTAGCTGCAATAGAATGTTCAACAATCAATTAATTTCAAGCAACCCAACTGCAAAGGCAAAAACTGTATGTTAAAATTTATGGCTCTCCAACAATCAAAAGCATATACGTAGTGTTTTACCAGGGTAGTAAATAATTGTCATGGTCAGTGAATTTAGTCAATACACATTTACACAAACCGTATCACAATCAAGTTTTCATGGGTTATATCGAAACATATAAGAGTATTGCAGCTGTGACTATGTAAACTGAAAATGTAGTGATGAGAAAACATATCTAAATTTTAAGCCCTCACTGTGAATAGGGGAATTAGGCATTGTAACAACAGGAAAGCATTTAATCAAAAGCTTCAATTTGCCAAGTCTACCCACCTTGAAGCAAATGTTGGTCCCGAATCACCTCCAGGGGTGGTTCCCCAACCACTTCGTGGGCCTTCCTGTCTGAGGGTCTAAGTCCACTCCATGTAATGGCCATGTAACGTGCCCAAAAGGATGCATTGGTCAATGTGGGACTGGTGTTATTCGGTTAGTTGGGCTTGTGCACGGGCACCATCAGGCGAGTGGCCTTAGTTAAAACTGGGGTTTCCCGCGAATTTTGTCGGTTGTGGGTAATTTTTGCTCCCTTGTGTCACAATCCGGTGGAGGAAGACAGTGCGGTATGGTTCGAAAATCCCCACCCTCCCACCCAAGTGGGTACTGGGTTGGGGTCCCCTCAGGGTGGGTGCACTGAGGGGTGCACCATAGGTCGGTGGCGTGGGTTTGGCTTGTCCAGGGGCTGGGATCATCCCTCCTTAGGCTATGCATAATCTAGGCACCGGAGTTTGCGCGATTTTTAAAACGGACAATGCGCGGCCGTATTTTAAAATAAGCAAAAATGCGGCGATTTTAAAGTCAAAAATCGTTGAAATGAAAATGCGTTTCCTTGATATGTTGCCTACGAGTTCAACCGGAAACACGAAAAAGTCTTTGCAAAAACATGCTCAAATTCCAAAGTGACTCTATTTCTTACTTTTTTCTCGGCTGAAAAATTACAAGAAGCACATCATTAACAACCTGTTATGTTTCCCTCTTAATTCCGAATAAATCTTGATCAGATTGTAGATGGCCGCTTGCCGCGGGATGAGGCCTTTGAATCATCCCCCGAGAATATTTGCTTCGCAGTGGGATTGGGGAATATGCCCGGAACCGTATCGGATGATGTGATCGCGTGACGGGTTTTCCACTCTTTGCCCTGAATGTGGGGACTGGGAGTTGTTTTTTCCTCTCTTCTGCCTCCCTACCGATTTCTCGTCCGGGAAAATACCTTACTACCGCGTCCAAGTCCAAAATTTGTGTAATTCCGAAGAGATTAATTATACAATGGATAAACCATTTATGAACAAAGAACCGATACCTGAGCATTGATAGCTTGGAAATACACCATTCGATGCTCAATTTAATACTGGAAAATAGGTCGGGTCCTCCGTGTTAAACTAATCAGGTTAGAGGGAAGGGCCGCCTAAGGTAGGGTTCTTACGCTAGGTTTATTTATACATTTGGACTATATTTTGCACTTATGACAGCATTTAGAGTCATCAATTTTCGCCGACGTTTGCATAATAATGATTTAATAATCAATTTGTGTTTGTTTATTGGCAAATTACATTAAAAAAGGGGTTTTTGTACAAAAGCGTGAAAATTTGCGATGGACCAACAAAATTGTGGATAGACCCAAAATTCGCGAATTTGCGCGTTTTGCGCGGACGTGCACAACTCAGGTGCCTAGCATAATGTTTGCCTTGGGTAAACCTTAACCTGTATGGGTAGAGGGGGATGAAGAAGCCTTCTGGCTTAGATTTTGAGATTGGCCAATCGCATTGGTTCCCTATTTGGTGTTGGCACGGTTTCAGTCACCCTTTCCTACTGGAAATGCTTGTGTGTATCACCAGTGTGTTGTCAATCAAATGGTCACTGTCTATCCAGCCTTCCTGCAAACATGTAATTACCGACTCCCTGTGTTCTATCGTGTGGGATTTGAAAGAGTGATTTCTGGGAGCAAATCATATGATCCAATCCAGATCCAAAACCAAATCAATAGGAATTTTATAAGAGCTTGCATACATACTGTCTATTATATTGAGTGCACCCAGGCGAATCTTACAATCTTAAGCCCTCACCCAAAACAGTTGGTGTAATCATCTTGAATTCAATCATTGACTTCTTTTGTATCTGGATTTGGGGGATCCGGGGTAAGGGAAGCGTGGGGAGGGGCGGGGGGAGGGGGTGACTTGAAAGGGGAGTGAATGAAAGGATGGCGTGTGAAAAACAAAAGTTTAATTACGCATTGTAACGGGTATGGGTATTTAAATATCAAGATGCTTTTTCCAATTCAAGACATTTTTGTTTACAGTGTGAGGTATTTTTCCTCTACCTTATCCACGGTGTTAACAACAAAGATTCTAGAACAGATCATAGTAAATGAAATGATTATTTGATTAGAATTACTCCTATGTCACTGCAGCATCTCATAATTTGGAATACATAAATTGAAAACTTGTAAGTTGAAAATAATAGTTTATACTAGACATTGTTAAAAAATAAACTTACCTTTTGTTTCTGGTTTCATGGACGAGGACATGCTATTTTAACAGAGCATTAGTGTGGAGTGAGATACTGCCATCATAATAATTTAGTGGGTAAATCATACCTCTGTATGTTAAAATGAAGCATACCGTATTTCATACCATAACAGTAAATATCAAAATCTAAATACTTCAATAAACTAAAAATCATATGTATGGAGGAGGACGCACTTTTACGGAAAATGAAGACATCAGAATGGACCAAAAGCAATAAAATATATCCAATGCAATATTTTCAATGATTTTGTCACAATGTCCATCACGTATGACCATTCTGAAGAGTAAATATACTGAGTTTCTGCGGAATACTTTTCTTTGATTCACTTGCTGGGACCTCAAGTTCTGGACGAGGACCACCCACTTTTTATTTAACGGAAAAAATACCTTTTTACAAGCAATGATTATAACTTCCACCATTTATAGATCAATTGTTGTCAAATAAGTTTCATAATGTGGTACACTGTTCATAACTTTTCAAGTAATAACAATATGCAACATAGATGTCAATGAATTCATCTGAGATATTCAATGAATTCATATAAAAATGTGATATGAGATCCAAAAATTCCGTTAAAAATGCACAAAAAAACATTCAAATTAACCAAAACGATATTCAAAATGTTATGAAAATGCAACTGTAGCTTGGTCTTGATAGGGCCATCAAACAAAAACCACCAAAACAATGAAGTGGATGCTAATTACTAAACCAAAGGGGGTTTAAAATCCATTTTACAAAGTGACACTTAATGTGAAATAACCCATTAAAGGGGGATGACCAGATCATGGTTCAAGATTTTTCAAGTTTGTTATTTTCTCTCTCATACCATAGGAAGCAATGGGCATATCACAAAAATGCTGATTACAAAATTTCGAGTACAAAATGTGTGATAACAGAATTTCGCGGTTCTCGGCTGTTCGCTTTCCGTAGGGTTCGGTTCCTTCCGGAACCTTATTCGGGCGTCTTTGGCGTGGAGGGGGAGGGTAGGGGGCTTCTTTGTGATGGCAGTTAAATTGCAGATCCCGATGCACCCGTGGGAGAGTGGCTCCTAATTTTTTTTTTTCAGGTAGGTATTTGCGGCCCCGATTTCCGAAACTTGGGTGCTTGGGAAAAGGGAACTTAATTTGTGTCACAAAGGTAGGGTCTTAGGAAACTGAAATTGTGTGAAAAATTTGCCGGATTGGGGCCGGAATTTGGGCTTAAAAATTTGAGGCTTTTGAGGAAAAAGTTTACCAAAAGGAGTGACTTATGAATGATTGGTACTTCAACCGGAGTCTCGGGACACAGTATATTATTAAAGATATTGTAAATTGTACAATATTATACGGGCATTCTTCAACCAAAATAGGTAAAATATTACAGCTATAATTTATAAAGAATAAATAATAAAACTCTTGGAAAATGTGTGTAGTCGGTGAGTTATTAAAGAGCTGGGAATATGGTAGGGATTAAAAAGAACGGATGCCACAACCCCACCTAGGCAACTATGCCTATAATTAGATCATCTTTTAAATACTGCTTACGGTAGGCCTATTTAGTTGTTAGAATGAATGCTGCCTATAAAACGGTACAATTTACACAAGTTACAAGATAACTGCACGACAAAGCAAAGGACATTTTACTGTACTTCTGTAGTTTACATTCTGAACCACTCAAATGGTAAGGTATTTTTTACCAAACATAGTGGATGGGGGGGGGATTCTGGAGCCCTACATCCAGAAAATGCATTTCCATTGGCATAATCGGCAAAACTATGACACAGGCAATATATATTGCTCTAAGATCATTACATTAGTGAAGAAAAATAAAAAATATTATCGAGTTTTAGAAATTTGGAGTGCCAATTTGGGACTGAAAAGTTACCATTTTTGCCGCTGTCTCCACAGTGATGCAATATACAGATAGGAAAAAATGGCTTTAGAGTTTTTAAAGGCATAGCGGTGTGTCCACCCGAAAGAGTGTAAATATTGAAATTTGCAGGAATAGCTTAAAAGTGAAGAATATTTTTTTTTTTTTTTTTTTTTTTTTTTTTTAAATTTAAATTCCAAAAAGTTTCTACTTAAAGAAAAGAGAAATGAAGAAAGAATAAGTGTAGGGTTTCAAAGATACGAATCCTCATTCAATTCCATGTTGTAGTACGTCTCCGTGCGAGTGAGGACAGTATAATGACTAAAATATCAAATTTGGCCTTACGTGTTTAGGTATTATCACTCTTTGCAGGCTATGCCTGGACACCCAAACTTGTCACAGACATGGAAAAACCAGACTGTTGATGATTTTTTTTTTGATTTCTGATTGAGCCAAATCACTGATAGTTGCCTTTAGAATAGGCCAAATAATTATATATAACAATAAAATTGGGTGCTGGATAACTTTTTAGAATTTTTGTGGTGCCCTTTCCGGACCATGTATTTCTACATGGAACAGTATTTTGGGACCCATTCGTTGTACATGGAAATGAATTATAAATCAATCAATCTTTGATGTATTCATCATTGATACAGCAAAACAATATGATAAATAATATGTAAATAATTGCAGTACAGTTGAAAAATTAAATCGTTACAAACATTACAGTACAAGATGATTTAAATAATACATTATGGGAATCAACCTGGATCAAATTACATAATTTTATTATCCATTTTAGGGCGTCCGATAGGAAAGACCTTACGGCAGCATGATCCATGTGTCGTCGTCTGCGGCGTCGGCGGCGGCGTCGTGAGCTTTTCTTGTGAACAAAAATATCTGGAGATCTGTGCGAGCTACAGGGCGGAAACTTGGTGGAAGGGGTGCGGGGGTTACAGATCTCGAAGCTGATTAAATTTTCAACAGTGTATATGCATTCGAAGTACCAATTTGAATAATTAATAGCATATTTGAACCTATTTTTGATTTCATTGACATTTTTTGGTGAACACAATA
>JAMKCH010025209.1:0-43112 GCA_023653785.1 Ophioderma brevispina
TAGGATGTATGGAAAACTTCCATTACTTTTATATTCATCTGACATGTATGTAAATTAGTTTTATGGAAATCCTGACCCAGAAAATATTTAATTGCACACCAATCTCTTTCGTAGGCATATATATAATAAGAAAAATGTATGGTTTGTGTCAATAAAATGTCAGCCATTTGGAAAATGTCAGCAAATGGAAACATTTTATATTTGGGATAGTTCATTGAAATCCTGACGGAGAAGGAAAAAAACTTTTAACACCAAAATTGTCTTCTTAGGTGTTTGTGTTTTGGGCTTTAAGATTTTGGGGAAAATGGCGTTGATGCAAATTGCCAACACTTTTAATTTGTCATCACGGTTTCATGAACTCCACATCACGGTCAATTAGCTATGATGACAAAGTTATTATTCCGGCCCCGGTACCACTGGTTGGTGGCTGATGCAACTAACCTTGTAAATATGCCAGGCAGCGGGTCTCACATTGAAGATGAACAGAGTACTAGCTCCTGATACAAAACAAAATAGTATTTCATCAGTTAATAAGTTAAAATCATGAACTATTTTCATGAAGATGCAAGGAAAAGAATATAATTTTTGATCAGCAGTAGATAGATAGAATGTAAAATCTAAAATAACCATTATAGACATAGTTTATGGATTAATATAATGAGTAAAAAAAGTCTATATAAGCATTTGGAATCTTGATTGCAATAGAAGCTGTTTTAGAGAAACCTGCATGTATTGAAAATAGGTGAGCTATGAGCTCAAGTTTAAAAAGAAGTTAATTTTCGTAGAAATCGCACAGACAAACTACACTGTACATGTTATACATTTAGTTCTTGCACATACATGTTCATACATTAGTTTCTTGCACATTAATCCAGTCTAAATTAATTGAGGAGAAGAGAGACATTTTTGTTTTATTCATTACATAGCAACAGACTGGAATCTTTGCTTTCATCATCAGTTGATAGCAAAAGACCAGGTCTTCTGCTTTCATCAGTTAATAGCATGCGAAGTGCATAATCTGCTTTACTCAGATATAGCAAAACAATGGATGTGCTTCATCAGTAGATAGCAAAAGGATGGATCTTTGCTCTCATTAGTTGATGCAAGGAAAGGAAAAGAATGAAATCTTTGCTTTCATCAGTAGACAGCAACGATAGATAGCAAATGACTGGATCTTTCTTTCATCAGTGAGATAGCAAGTGAAGAGAATGAAGCTTTGCGTCATCAGTAGACAGCAAAGACAGCTCTTTACTCTCTTCGTAGATAGCAATATTGGCTGCATCTTTGCTTTCATCGATAGATAGGCAAGTGTAGTGAATGAATCTGCTTTAGCGTAGATAGCCACCGACTGTTCTTTGCTCTCATCAGCTTATAATAAAATATTTAGGACTATAAATTTATTGAACTTCACAACCATCGAGGTTAGTGGATAAACCTCGCTGCAAAATAGTGTAATTTCCAATAAGGCCCCCCCCCAAAAAAAAAATGTTTGATCGTCCTCATCCGACCGACCCTAATTTTGAAAACCAGGAGGAAAAAGCTGTGTTTTTTTTTACTGTGCAAAACCAATACCGACCCTAATTTTGAAAAATAAATCATTTTTTTTCAATTTTAACTTTCTGAAATGTAAAAAAGATGTTTTTAAACAGTTTCTAGCATGAGTTGGTTTCATATGTACAAAGATGCATTTTTGAGGAAGAATCAACTTGCTTTTTGTGTTTGATTAACTTATTAATACAAACAAATGTTTCAATATAGTTTGCTATTGACATTAAAAAAAAGAAAAGAAAAAAAGAGTTTTTTCCGACTTCCGACCGACCCAACTCTAAAAAGTCATCTATGACAATCAAACAATTTTTTGGAGCCTAAGGGTCATTTAGAAGTTAATATTCTGACGGTAACAGGCTTAGACTTTAGTACAAGTTCTGTGTGATAAACGTTCGATAGGCGTAAGAGCGCCCTCCTACAGTTAAGTCTTGACACCAAGACTAGCACTGGTTGACGACGGAGTTGATGCCGATTGAATCGGCTGTTGCTGTTGGGCGTCCTACCACCCCTGCTTTCTTGGATGACGGCCCATAAAGTTTGGGTGACAAGCTGTCTGTACACAAAAATAAAAACCAATAGAAACATAGGCTTACCCTGTATTAAGGTTTTCTTTCTTTTTGCTTATATTGTGTTAAAATGAACCACCTTTTAGACAACCCATATTAACTATTTTGGGGCAATTGGTCTACGATCTTAGGCTTTATTCCATTGTAGGTAATTTAGGGTGGATGGGCTCTGTCTCAAAGACCTAATACACGTAAATTAGCTTGTGGGGACTTTTGGAAAATGTCCCCTCAAGGTGTAAAAAAATCCCCATAAGATATTAAAGAGACATGAGGAGATTTCCAGAAAGAAGCGCCCCCAATTTTTCTCAAACCCCGGTTTTTTACATATTTAGAATGCTTACCAATGTATTGGATCACTCCTGAAGTGAATAAGTCGAATACGCCGTCTTTATGTAATAAGATGATTTAGTACTTTCTGTCGTGCACGACAGAAAGTCAAAGCATGGTTTTCTATGGGGAACGATTACGATAGCAGGCAAGTTCAAAACAATGTTTGCGGTTTTTCTTTTGCACCTGTTTGTCCAATAAACCTTCGAAACGTTCTCGGTAGGTGGTCTACAACCGATCCAGTGAAATTTGAGAGAAATTTGTATCCTAAAAAAATCTCCTCCTGTCACTTTAAGTATCCGTGTACACACACATACAATACATACTAAAATCTCACAGAGCCTCTTTAAAGGGGGATGGCCCGATTTAAGTAGATGAAGTTTTCATTTTGATAGAACGGACTTTACCCCAAAACTCCACCTGTAAATTTTTGCGCCGATATTTCAAGCCGTTTTGATTTGAGACCTAAAAATGTGATTTTGTACGCCCATAGAGTACTGTGTTAAATTTATATTGGTCGATCAAAATGGGGCATATTTTTGCTCATAACTTCAAACCAAACATCCTTTAGCCCTAAGATTTCACAGGGTAAATGAGAAAAATAGTAGCTTTCTTCTGATACCAAAATTTGGACCACTTCCGGTAAAATTTGGGGTCCCTGGGGACGAGGCTATTAGTGATCGGGCCATGGACCTTTAAATCATCCTAATCCAAATTATTACATTCTACCTTCATCCTTCATTTCAAATTCCAAATCCTGACTCAATTTTGCTCTGAATACTAACGCCTAATTAACCCAAAATTCTAAACCCAATGCTACTATTTTAATAGTAACATTCTTTACTATATTGATAAGAAAACTTACAATCTCGTTCAAAGCATTGGGACTTCATTATGATCAAACTTTCTAGTTAGCAATTTTGTGTTTCCACAAATTATGAATTTTGATTAGGAATATGGTGGCACCCAAGGGCAATTGGCATGCTATCTGCAAAAGTATATCTATTCGAAAAAAATTGATGTTGATTTTTTTTTAAAGTCATGCAAAAGCCTGAGATATGCCTGTATAGAAAAACACATATGTGTGCTATAGTGCGCTTCGCCTGGCAATTTTTCTACTCTTCACCTTCATGGATGTATAGAATTCACGGAATAGGAAAAGAACACATTTGTAATAAAATGTATTCTCTTTTTATTGTTCATACATGAACTCAAATTGAGACAGGCAAATTAATTAACAAATTTTTCATTATTAATATTCAGTTTTTATAATTACCTTTTCGTTAAATCCAACCACTATAAAGATCTTAAAGGTAGTATGCACCCTTTTAGCATTTTCATGGGTTGCTGAAATGTTTCTCACCTCTTTGCAGGGTTGGCTTTTTAGGTAAGGTCAAACAAAATCCAAAAATACTAACCACATCATTCTAAAGACGCTGGTTCCGATTTAGTCGATTGTGATCTCTACTTGATATAGCGCCTGGCACGTTGACAATGCCCCATCAAGTACCGTGGGAAATAATTACGGTTTTGCATGGTGAGAACAATAATGCAATATTACAAGCCTATTCAACATGTGCTAATACTGATGGGTAACCTCGTCTTACCAGCCTTTTTTTGTAACACGGTTTACAACGGGGGGGGGGGGATTGGTTACACCCCCCCGCGAGAGAATTGGTTATAAAGCACCGATTGCTTATGATTTTGATACCAATGGATAGCCTATGGTCTCCTCTTTCCATTGATTACAAAATAAGTACCACATACCTAGTTATGGCGTCACATGACGTCATCAAGTCCGCGAGTCGGCAAAATTGGGCATTTTCGACCGAAAAATAGGCGAAAAATCCAATTTTGCGCTAAAAAAACGCAGGAATATCGGATTTTTTTAAATGCGGGTTTTCCAGCTATGAATGAAGGCATGTGGTAGTTTTACATACATAGAGTTTTGAGCCATATGTGCATATATTTTCCAAAAATGACACATAAATATCCTTGGGTGGCAACACCCCCCCTCCTTACCATTCGACTTGACGGCATCATACCCTAACCCCGGTGAAGGTGCTACCCTTCACATTTTTTTCGTAAAAGTGACGGAAAGGATTGAAAGAACGCTTACTTAGAAGCTTTGTAGGAAAGTTTTAGCATTTTTAGTGCACCGGAGCGAAGTTCGATAGGGGGGGATGGTAACCCCACCCCCCCCCCCCCTTGGTAACGACGAGGGTTAACCATTAAAACAGCTTTTTCTGTTATTTTTTTTTATCTTGGGAATGAAAGGATATTTGAAGGGCTCTAATTCAGGACGACAATTGGTAAAATACAGCCCTTTTCCTGATATCAAAATCCGATACTACTTTGGGTAAAGGGGGAGGCACAAAGACGATCGGAACACGCACCTTTAATATTGGACCTCTCATAAACTTGTGCCAAAAAATTTGTTACAGGGGTATACCCATGACTTGACCCACATCAAGCACCAAAAATAAGTTTGTGATTTGCAGTCTCTATTGCGGTAATCTATTGACTCATTTGGTGAGTTACTATATGAATGGGGCTTGGCCCCATCACTGTACATAACCAGAAAAAAATTTGGTTAACTATGGACTTGTTAATTTTCCTTAAAAAAAAAAAAAGTCCATAATGTAGCGAATGAACAATTTCAAGCTTGTACACACAGTTGGACAAAATACATTTTATTTCAACTTTCAGATGATTGGCCAGGAGTAATAGATTAAGGTGCATTTCGTGATCCACAGCCTCGTCCGCCCTCCCCCCGACTTACCTAAAAAAAGTTGAGATTTTTATATCATCTGAACCGTTAGCCTTAGTAATCCATGTGTGCTCAATCTTACGTGCAAATTCGGTTCGCATCGGCATCTGTAAGAATTCGCAATTTCGGTATTTTCTCTGTCCTGTGAAACGGACATAAATTACAGCACATTAGCCTATGGGCCGTGGGAACAGCAATTGGCTCATAACACAAAACCGCTAGATCGGGCTCATCTCAATTTTTGAGAATAAGCTTTTCTCAAGATCATCTAGTGATCAACGAATAAAACAGTAAGTTGCTGAATCACAAAAATGCACCTTTAAGGTCCATGGCCCATCGCTAATTAGCCCACCCTAGAAGCCCCAGATTTTAACGGAGTGGGCCAACATTTTGGTATCAGAGAAAGCACTATTTTTCTCATTTACCACCCTGTGAATCTTAGAGCCAAAGGATGTTTGGGTTTGGCAGTTTATGAGCGAAAATTGCCAAATTTTGGTTGGACCAATATTGAATTTTTCCACAGTACTCTCTCTGGGGCTGTACAAATACGTTGGTTTAGCCTCACAGTCAAAAACGGATTGAAATATCGGCGCGAAACTTTACAGATGGGGCTTTTGGAGTGGAAGGCAATCTATGCAAGAGAAAACTTTGCATATCCTTAAATTGGCCATCCTCCTTTAATTCAAAGTTAAATCCTAATTTCCTACATAGAAACAAAACCTTGGGAAGAATTGGTTTCCCTTTTTGGAAACAAATCTGGACCACTGTAAAAATGAACAAGTGATTTTTGATTTATTTTGATCTATGTCCAAATGATAATCTGGATGAATATGCACATGTATAATTGAAACACTTGACAGCACCCCATTTTATATTTAGCTCACTTGATTTCTTGTTATCGTTAAAATATTCAAACCATGTAGGGTTACCATGGAGAATTGATTGCATTCTAAATCTGGGAATCTGTTGAGGAAGAGTGAGTCAAGTTTTTAAATCCTTAGTTATTACCTGAATTTTAAAGGTGCATATTATATTGGTCTTGGAATTACCTAAAAAAGCTAACTTTTTCAACACCGATCACTTCCTTAGAGATTTCTTGATTGGCTTCATTTTCATGATATAACATGATCTGAGACCACTCAAAATAGACCTTCTATATTTGGACAAACCTTTAATCTTTCATGTCCTGTCTCTGATTGGCTAAATTTGTCATATAATAATCCAATGTAAGGACCGATCAAATCTTGGGATTTAGTTGGGGTGTATGCTTCTTGCTTGCAGATTTGGTCATAGTGAAGAAGAAAATGTACAAACTTTGTTAAATTTTATATTCCGTTGGTATAGCAGGGAACAATCAAAACTACAATACAGCGCTAGTGTAATCTTCACGAGAACATATGATGGCCAATCCCAGTGAAAAAAAAATGGCAGTGTTTGCCTTCAGAAATTAGTCCAAGGGTGGAAAGTTGGCCTTTTTTTTAATCCAATGGTTTTCTCCAGTACAAGAAGCTGCCAAATGGTGTGGTAGGCTTGAAAAATAGTATGCATTTTGCCCTTTAAAAGTTGCCATTGGATTGGGAAACAAATACAGATTTTGCCCAACCACTGAATAAGAAGTAAAGATAAATGCATGTGAACTCCATTGGGTTTAGATTGTCAAAATATTACTTCAAATCAGGCATGTACACAGGGAGGGGGAAAGGGGGTTGCTCCCCCCCCCAAAGGGGCAAAAGGTCCACTTTTGCTGATTTTTTATATAAAAAGGTCCCAAACTATAGAGACATTTGACAAGAAGTAACTTTTGGGTGATGAGTGTAAAAAAGGTAAAAAAAAGGACAATTCTTAAGCACCTCCCCAAAATAAATCATGCATATGGCATGCTTCAAATAGTTTTATGATCTTCAGATTTGTTTGCTAACTGGCCTGAAAATCTTCACCAAAGTCATGACATTCTGCTTTTTCAATTACCAACAATCCTAAAATGGCTGTTGAAAATTAAATTCACTCCTCTAATTTAGGAGGAAAACAAACCACATCAGCTGTATCTTATGAAACTGTTGAAATCAACATTTCATTAAGAAAAACAAATGCAAAACATTCCAATCAAATTTATATTATCCAAATACATATTTATTAATGTATTTATATGGAGAAATTTTCATAGTGCATGTCTGCAGGGGGTCTTCAAATTGAATACAAAATAAAAAAATCACGTCCCCAGAATGGGCATGTCGTCTGAAGTCGCAGTTTGTGAAAGGGCCCAAAGGTCACATGAGGTCACCATGTCACCCTAACCCCGTCCCCTACTTTCCACCAGTCACATCATGGTAGCCCTTACAGATCATATGGCATGCAACTATTATTATTAAAGGTTAAACATTGACCGGCCAAAAGTATGTGAGAGTCACCAAGGTGTCACAAGAGGTCTCCAAGGTCACATGATGTCAACAAGGTCACACATGACGTCACCAAACAGATCACCCCCACCCCCTCTTTTCACCAAGTTAATCATCATTGTAGACCTTCTGGAAACTCCTTACGCCATGCAAAGATATATAAGGTTGTATTTTGACCACAGACACACACACCTACACAACAACGACCCGAGTCATCCTCATGTGCCTTCTGCCAATTCTGCAGCCGACACAAAAAAGAGAGAACAAAAAGATTCAGTTGCAATCATTTTACCGTAACTTCTTAAGTTCAAGTCGGACTATCAAACTGACCATGCAAAGGCAATGTTAATCCTTTCAACATGACAATCCTTCATGTCACCAAAAGAAACCCTCTTTTTTTTTAAGGAAACAATGCAAATATAAAAGAGCTATAGCCATGAGACGTCCCTGAATATGAGAACGTTCCATGTTCACATAGTACGTTTTGAAACAAAGGTGCCCATACATGGATTTACACTGAAATCTGAACGCTAAACAAATTTGAAAAACACACTTCAAAACATGATGTGTTACTTTAAAATCATTACATCCCCGGGGCTCTTGTCCCCGACTGTAATAAAAGATTTTGATGAAGCGCACTTGAATTTCCCAGGCAGCATTCTGGTGAAGGCATAATGGACTGGGCTCTATGTAACTAACCTCACAGGGGACACCTGTCACCGAGAAAGATGCCCTTTTTTACTTCATTTTTGAAAAAAACATGGTTGTAACATATGAGTATGTCCTGATTTCGGTGAATCTTGATATACAAATAATCGAGACAATGTGTTTTAGGTCCATTCTCCGATAGTGTTCAAAAAGTCGGTTTGTGTGTCGCTCAAGTAATGCACAGTTTGTGTAAAGCTTGTTTTGGCTTTTAGAATGAATGTTATGAATATAAATTATGACTTAGGAGTTTATGTTTTCAAAATGATCCGGACTAGATGTAGTAACCGGATGAGAAAGTATCAAGCAATAAGCTAAAGATGCATAATTCTTGCTTTTCGCAAATGTCGCCAGCCCAAATCTGTTCTTAAAATTGTCCCTGCTCGTTACACAAGGACCATGACGAGCGCATATAACATATTGATGCATTTTTATCAGCTCTCTTATTGCACTAATTGTTAAGTTTAAAACATGATTAATATTTGAGATTAACCCCCCGTTTCGCAAGAGGTTCTGGGAGCATGTCGCCAATATTTGCAGACAGATACGTTACAATAATTCGAATGGATACAAAATGGCTAAAAATAACTGAATATCCGACACCGGCACAAAAAGTATCTCGGCTGTTTTTTCGGCAGTATTGTGCCAAAGTCAGACCATCTTGGGAAAGTTTCCGAAAATATACATTTTATTTCCTAGGTCTTGCTCTTTCATTTAACAGCTCGCTTGCTAAAAAAACGGGCAAAAATGGCTGAGTTAGAGCGCCCGAAAGACTGCAAACCCCCAAACCAAAAGTTGCAGTTTGGGATTTTTCAATGCGTCACTGTGTGGTTACAACGCAATAATAGTGTGTTGATTTTGCAACCAAAGAGGTTTTCCGACTGAATTGAGCGAGAAGCCTACTTGCAATATATTATGGTACACGGTTCGGTCTCAGTACACTGAAATGCCCATTGAACAAATCCAAAAAACTGCAACTTTGGTTTTGGGGGTTTGAGTACCCTTCCTCGGGCGTTCTATCTCAGCCATTCCCGCACGCTTTTTTACAAGCAGGTATTAAATGAAAGAGCAAGACCTTAGGCAAAAAAATGTTATATTTCGGGAAACTTTCAAAAATGGTCTGACTTGGAAAAATACTGATTCGAAAAATCATGCCGAGATACTTGTTTGTGCCAGGTGTAGGTTCCAATATGTGAACAATTTTTTTCGATGATGTCAATGTTATATATACATGTTTTGCATATAAACAATCTGCTTTCAACGTAACAATTTGTAGCCCTAGTAATGAAAGAAATCCCCTCCTATTAAGTTCATACCGCGAACAGATACGGTACCTCCCTCCTGCTACGCTCTTGAAATACGGCGTGAGAATAAAGTCGAATCCCACACCATGCTTTAGTATGAAGGTAATACCTGATACCGACATAGAGACTAAGTCGGTGAAAGCACGTACTTTCATCAAGAACAGCACGACTAAGAAAAGGCCGACAGATACGTTACGACGATAAGTTACTAAGTGTAACGTTAGGCAATTATACTAAAAAAATAGGAATATTTTAAGATCACCATGCATATGTTCCGTGTTCTGAGACTATTAAAGTTACGATTTTTTCAATGTTTTAGGAATTCCTTAATGTTGATATTTCGTCATTTTGGAGACCCAAACTTGAACACTTTACCGGAGCATCCGGCCCTAAGCAGAATAGGGTTTTTAACAGAAAGTGGAAGCACAGTTGGATATGAAAATCTAATTATTCAATGCTAACAGCCATAAAGGCACACAGGTCATGGTGCCAGTGTAAATCATTTTGGGACACTTAAAATGAAAGAATTTTTGCTACGTTTTTGCCCTTTTACAAAAAAACTTTGTAGTCAGCTTTGTTGACTTTATGCTTTGTTCGTAATTTATTGGTACATGTTAGTTAAATTTTCCCTGAATGTACCCGTAAACTGAAGAAGACTCAGTATAGCCACCATGTCCAACTTTGTTGTAACAGTAACTAAACATCAGAACCTAATCCTGCTAATTAATTTTTGTGAATTTTGCCAAAATCATCACTGTGCCGAAATTAATGTCTAATGGACTGTCAAGAGGAAGACGATTCATTCAACTATATGCACATGCAGACGTGGTAGCCCAACTCAAAGAGGTCAAGGACTTCAAAGTATCTAGGGTCCTATTGCCGACAGCAAGAAAGACTTCCTGTCAAGCCCAAAGGACAAGCTTGGAATGCTGCAATAAACTACACCACTTATGGCAATCTGGGATCTCCAATTCAACCAAGCGAAATTCTTTAGAGCCCACGTGTAGAGAGCATTCTGTTATATGGATCTGAGACCTTGACCATGAAGAAAGAGATACAGGATAAACTGGATGCCACCTACACCAAGCTTCCTATGTGAGTACAAAATATCAGGCGTTGAGCACAGACCAAAGCAACAGAATATATGGAGATTTTCCCTACAATTCATATTTGGTGCCCCAACGGCCGTGCAAGATTGCCGCGTCACTGTCCATCGTGCGATTGACACCCAAGTTAGTCTCAGGACGTTCACCTGTAGGAAGTACCATGCCCAAAACAGGGGTCGTCGCACCTTGAACTACATTTGAGTGATTGCCAGACATCCTAGCAGGATCCATCGACTTCCTGCAACCTATGACAAACAGGGACATATGGCGCGACATGGTGAACAGCATCGGCTGCGGCCGTTAGATAGAATTGTCTCATATAAAATATCTTTACAAGGACTGTTTATGGACGATTAACCCAACCCCAATCGGTTCTAGCCATTCCAGGGGAGGGAATAAGGAGGGAGGGAAAAAGCGCGGGAGGGAACAGAAAGTAGCAAATTCGGGGTGGGATCGAACCCAGGGCCCTTGGCCCCAGTACCATGACTGGGATAGCGACGATCGGGTGTCGCTGGCCAGGCCATGATTTTTGTGCCAATATGAGTTCTTGGTTTGGTGACGTCATCGCTACTTTCTGAACTTAGTGCATATTTTTTTCTCACTCAGTGCTGTGAGATTTTTTGAGATTCAGTTGTGTATTGGGATTATAGGGCATTTCATGCATAACAGACTCGTTCCCAGGCTTACATATATAAAAAAAAGTGAGATTATTCTATCACCTGAGTCATTGCCTTAACTACACCATGTGTGCAATTTTATAAAGCCGTCACTTGTATGACCCCCTGAAGGAGCGCCACAGACGGGTCATTTACCAACCCCCAAAATGATGCCGAGTCTGTAAAGATATCAAAAATCCATAACAAAATCACAAACAATTATCATTTTGTACTCCATCATGGGGGGGCGTACTAGTAGGGGCTTGTGTCCCCACAATCTTAACTTTGGTTTGTCCGTAAATCATTCTAGGAAAGACAATTATGGGCAAATGTGACATTTTTTATGTTTCCCCACTCCCCCGTCATGACCAGGGGAGGACCCTGGGGGTATGAATACACCCGCGTTGGTAGGGGCTTATGCCATCATACAAAATAACTAGGGGTGGCTACCATAATAGCTCATCAGGAAAAAAAATATAGCCAAAATGTTTGACCTTTTTTAACAGTAGGAATCACACCACAAATAAACAGGGTTGTAGCAGACGACGTCAGAGTGTTGAGACAGTGTTGGCGTCCACATAGGGCCCCTTGACTAAATGAAAGAGTCACAAATGTTGTGTATAAATTGTGTCCTTTAAATGAAATTTGAAATAATCATGTGTGACTTAGACTAGTAACAAACCATTGGGTGGTAAATTTTTGTCTGCGCAATTGTTGTATAATTCTGAGGGTTTGGGGAAACTGTGAAATTGTAATTATATTAAAACGTAAACGAGGCGTGGACGTTTTGAAAAACAGCTAATTTTCGATTGTCTGTAACTCAAATAAACTCAGCTTCATCATACGACTTTTTCATTTTGGTTGAAGAGGTATGGTCATAACCTTCCAAAAAATCCAGTTGTGGACATAAACCAGCGCTTTATAGCGAGAGAATTGACGTTGGTGATGAGGTCATTTTGTACACAAAGTCTATGGGAGTTATTTAGTGGTGTGATTTCCAGTTATGGAATACCATAAATCCACGCCAGGGCTCGCGATAGATTGTTCGCATAGCAGTTTGCTACATTTTCTGCCATTTGCTATGCCATTTTAAGATTGTGTAGCATTTTCCCCAAACGTTTGCACTATCAATCTGATCAAAGCAAGGGCTGTTGCAAAAATTGCTAAAAAATAGAAAATCCTTATCTATCGCGAGCACTGCATCCAACATCCATCTATACAGACATGCCATTTTATAAGGTGGATTGCCTGCAAAATCATCAAAAAGGACCACCCATACAGTTGGCCCATTTTTTCCTGAAAATTTTTTTTTGCCTAAGACGAAGTGCACCATTTTGGTTACATGAGCAGGAAGAAAACACTGATAACTTGTTGTGATTCAGGGAATGAGCGAACATGGTTTGTGTGGTCTAAAATTGCATTGCCAAGTTATTTTAGTGTAAAAACATAGGGAATCAAGTTGTTGCATCAGATGCAGCACACTCCCGATATTGTCTCTCCAATTGAAATATGATTTATTTTTTTGACACTCCTAATGGGCAAATTTACACATCTTGTCAATAATTATACATATTATTTGATGAATAGAGATGTGGGTTGTGGTTGATTGGGGTTGATAATTTTTTCCATTATGTTTTATGATCCAACAATGGAGTATGCTTTTATTAAATTTCCCTTTATGGCTCAAATATAAAACTATCTGAATGCCTTTATGAAAAGTTAGGCAACTGGTTCCTGAATAGAACACACCTAAGATTGTAAAGCCGCACTGGCACATTTAAAAAAATATAAGATTTCTTCAAATTGCTTGCCCAAATGCATAAATCAAGGCATTGGAAAGAATATAGAAGTGGCATAATAAGCGGCTTAAGCATTTCCCAGTATTCGTAGGATACTTTAGCGACACTGGAACATTTGAAAAATAGACACCCTCAAGATTTTTCAACTTGTTGATTTTGCGGGTGTAAAGTCTTTTATATACATTAGCCCTCACCGAAATGATCAGTGCCCTTATGGGGAAAACAGAACAATTTGCTAATGAAAATTACAGAAATGGCGTTAACACAAAACACATGCCAGAGTTTGTTTGAACCAGTTCTGTGACTTTTGTCGTTTGAATATCAGTGGATACGAGGTCTATGATTATGTAATGGACACATGTTGCTTTAAAGTTATGGTAAACTTAAAGTTAGTATACAAAATACCAAGATGTCCTATTTAAGTGTCCCTATTGTTTTGGGGTATGGTATTTTTATTTTTATGCTGTAAATAATTTATATCTATTCTCCCAGGCCAAGATGATCATTTGCAAGCAAATTGAAAGAAATTTTTGTGAAAATGTGCCAGAGTGCCGCTCTAATTTGACGTAATTTGCTTATGTTAGGGCAAAAAGCTACATATATTAGGGTATAATGAGTTGTACAAAAGGTTGCCTATAGCAAAAGCCTCTTAGAGGCAGCACATCATACAAAAATCCTTGAAATTTGTCATAATAGTTAATATTCATATCCTGTATTTTAAACCGGAACAATTAAACAGCCAACCATTTAACATTATACGTATAACAAAGGTTGAATTATAGTAAAAAAGGGAAAACAGGATCTTGCTCGGGCGGGCTTTCGCTTCCACATTGCCTTCCTACCCAGGCCCCTTTCCTTCTTTACCTCCTACCCTGCCCCCTATCATTCTCTCCACATACTTCTTCTCACTTTTTTAGCTTCTTCCCACCCCATTCCTTTTTTCTCCCTTGGTCGTGGATTCTCCCTTCCTTCCCTTCCCATTCGGTTTTTTTTAAATAACAAAAAACTAGCGTAGATAATGTGCCAATATATGTAACACTCATAACGATATTAGGACACAATTTTGACATATTCATTAGGTTATGAGTTGTACAATGGGCTGTCTATATCACAATCCGTCTTCAGAGACAGACCATGTATTAAATCTTTGCAATTTGCATATCCTCTTAGCATAAATCGTTAATATCTTGTAATGCTAATGGACTAAAAGTACAATACAGAGGGATGTGTTAAGGGGAAATGATATTTCCCGCATTGTCGTATTGAGTGATAACCCAAAATAGCCAATTTCGCCCTATGTACATAATGTGCTAAAAAAAATAACAGGACGTAATAACATCAAGGTGAAATTGTCATATTCAGAGGCGAGATGAAGTTGTACAAATGGACTGTCTTTAGCAAATCCTGTTTACAGCCCAGGCCATCATAAAACATCTCAAAATAAGCATAACTTACACATTTCATACTTTGGTATGGTTAGTTAGTTATACCAAAGTTTGCAATCCGGTTTTGTCCCCGTAAACTGGGTGGCCGGAGTGACCACCTCACTCAGCAATCTGCTGTGTGAGGGATTATTGGAAGCAAAAGATAATTGACTGGATGCCCCTCCTGATGCCAAATCCACAGTTTTCGGCAGGTGGGCCAGCTTGGGGCACACACCCCCCATGCAAGGCAGCATGCAAGGCAGCATGTTGGATGGCCGCCATTATCTCTTTTGGGTAGATCTTCTTTTTTTTTCATTCTACCAGGGAACCTAGCTACCTCCTCATCAGAAATCCGAGGGGGGTGACGGTTTAGCCACCGAACAACCGCACTGGGACAGGTAGTACTGGTTACCAGGGATACCAGTAGCAGGACCTCAAAGGAAACCTGACCTACAAAACTAAATGTTGTCATATATACTAATATACTAATAATATCGTAATATCTATATATGTATATGTATTATACTAATATACTAAATGTTGTCAATATACTAAATGTTGTCAATATACTAAATGTTGTTATACTAAATGGAAAATTTAATAATACAAATTAAGACATTGTAGAATAATGGTTCTTAACATAAGGAAAAGAAAAGTAGTATAAGAAATTCCAATAATAATAGTATAAAAAAGAATAATAAGCAAAATAAATTACTGTGTAATAAAATTTAATTTTGTGTGTAAGCAAATGCAACATATACCAATTTGTTTAATTTTGGTGTTTGCCCAATCTCTCCCCATACATTGCAATATAATACTTACTAGACATTTCTTCATGTTTGCCTAATTTCATATAATACCACAAAGTTTAACCACACACAGAGTATTATTAAAGTTAAATTTCACACACACCTACTTCAAAAAATAAGGATATATAAATTTGTTTTTACAACCGGGAAATTTTTTGAAATGTATTCATCTAAAAACAAAGCGCTGTAAGTCACTTAAATACAAGATGAAATCCAGGTTTGTTACTACCCGACAAACCTAAGTCTAAATTTAAATTTCAAACAATGCACCCTTCTTTCAAATCATAATTGCTATAGCTGTAATAGAGAGATGTGAAATGTTTAAAACACATGCATTTTCTCAACTAACTGAAATGTAATGCACACCGCCTCACACCTAAGTCTCTCTTTAGATAAATAAACCACCTGTGTCTGTAATGGGCTAGCCCATTCCTAAATAGGTAAATCTAGCTGTTTCATGTGCTCCATTCACAACTGATGAAAGATCGTTTCAGCAAATAAGTGGGGTGGTAGTGTTACTCTCTAAGAACTAAGCATGTAGTAGCACACAGGACCTCATTTGCTTCAATAATTAAACTTCATTGATTTCTTGCAAATTTTCCAAACGATAAGATCACAAAAATATCTGTATGTGCAAAGATTTTTGCATGTGTCATTATAACAGGGATGTTAAGAAGTGTTGTTTATGAAACATGAACCTTTGCGTGAAAAGTTGAATTTTTTTGCTCAATCAAATTGTGTACAAAAGCATTCTATGTTTCAAAAGAGGTTTGTATTTTGCATGCAATGTCTCAACTAGTTTTGCATACACATGACTGCTGCTGTAATTTTCTTGTAAATGCAGATGGTTTATACTACACCTTAGTGCTGCAACATCAGGTGAAAAAGGGGCCTTAGATTTCTACAAACCAGGGCCGGAATAATAACATTTGCAATCATAGCTAAAATTGATCATTGGGTTGTGTAGTTCATGAAAATATGTGAGGACAAAAATAAAAGTGATTAAATTAACATTTTCCAAAATGGCAGCCATTTTAAAGGTAATAGCACTACAATGGTGACTTCGTGTCGTTATGTATGTTGTCTGGGTCAAGAGGTTCAATATACAATTGCCAGAATTTTATGAGTCGTGGAAAGTTATATGCACGGCTATTTTTCAAGATGGCCGACATTTTGTCAAAGAAACGGTATATTTCTTATTATATAACATAAGGAGATGATTTTGGTGTCAAAATAAGTGTTTTCTGGGTCAAGGAGTTCTATAAAACTATTCTCAAAACCATAGGATGAATATAAAATACATCGGTCCTCGGACCGCTTGTGTCGCCTGCCATCGCGATTTCATTTTCAGCCTATTTTACAACTTGACCTCACACGACCTTTAACCTCGGTATGTGACCTTTGACTTCATCAACAAATGAGGGATCACATGTTGCACCTATGACTCAAGTTTGGTTCCAATTGAACATCTACTTTTCAAATGAGGTCAATTTTACATTTTCAGTCGATTTTACAACTTGACCTCAAATGACCTTTGACCTCGGTATGTGACCTTTGACCTCATCAACAAATGGGGGATGCCATGTTGCACCTGTGACCCAAGTTTGGTTTAAATCCATCAAAGTATGTGGATATTACAGGCAAATGTTAACCCTTTTTCACAACAACAGACATCAACAGACAACAACAGACATCAACTACAGTGGACAAAGTGATCCCTATGTGTCTTCCTGCCTTAGGGCAGGCGACACAAAAAGTGATGTTTATTTGCACTTGTCACTGTTTTCCGAGATAGCCCAATATTTTAAATACAAGTACCCAAGAGTGTTAAGTTACTACAATGTCAGGCTTAATGTGGCAAAATAGAATATATTAACCCAGATGCTTGATAATTAATACCAACACAGAATCCCCAGTAACTCCTCCTTAGAACGTCCTAACTGCTCTTTATGGCCCCTATGAACGAAAACCCCACAACATTGACTACCAACAGGTGTGCACATGACCATGACCATTTAAGTGTTCGAAATTCACGGCCATTTTTGACACAAACAAATAATAGCTTCTATTAAAGTAATACAAGCGTAATTATCAAAATTTCCATGCAATTCCAGATGTTTGGGGTGAATACATATAGATTGGTCAAGGTGTCACATTTTGGGTGTCACATTGGGAGTCCATGAATAACATGACTCGCGACTCATCTGCAGTTTGAGAATATTGACTGTTGAAACCTTGAACCTAAAAATCATTACACTTTGTCACCAAAATCGTCATCGTAGGTGCTTGATAGCATGAGGTATGAAAGGATTTGCCTGTTCTATGTGACCACTTGAAAAATAGTAGTATGAAAACTTCCATTACTTATATTAATCTGACATTTGTAAATAGTTATTGTTCTGCGCATTGTCTAGCGTGAATGAAGAGGCGATAGTAAAATCCCCAAACCAAACCCAAAATCTCTTCCTGCACCAAGTGCAGGGCAATAGAGAACCCAATTTGCCCGAAAGGAGAAAAGCAACTGCTCACCCCTGGTTTGGAATGGAGACACAATGGCAATTGAAGCGGAAGAAATGTTTTTATTTTTAACTCCAAACCCAACCAGGTGGGAACCGAGAAGGGGCCCTAGGAGAAGGCACCTAGCGCTGGACCCGCCGCCCAAAATTGGGCCAAGAATGAAGTTAAAGGGGTATTGATTAAAATAATGATGAAAGCAATGGGACCCTTTAGATGCAGGAGAAGTAGATGGTAAAATAAATAAATAATCTTCAATGACAAACAGTCCCTCAAATCGGTACTAAGTAGGCAAATAGGACTTCCTGCTCACTGTCTTGTCTAAAACTATTATGATACCAGTAAAATGCAGATTCTACAAACCATAAGCTCTTGTTTTTTTCCCCCTCCCTCTTTTTTTCTTTTCGACATGTTTGAATATAGCAATTGGTAAGATACCATGGTAAGGTGTACAATACCATGACCAAAATAATGCACTGTGTATCTTCAGTAGGCAGTTAATGTATGACCTACACTAGGGCATTCTTGTATGAACAATAGAAACGATTCCAATTAGTGCTGCCAGGGGTTGGGAAAGTTCATCATGGTGAAACAATCAAGAAATCAAGTATGACACCATGACCACAGACAAAGCCAGGTCGAAGAAAAACTCAAAGTGGCAAAATCCGAGCATGGCAAAAGATTGGAGGGGCAATTGGTAATCAAAAGTTAAAGGTACCAGTGTGTGTTGAAGAAGGTGCACACATTAGCTATTGATGCTTTAATTATATAAAGAGATAATCCCTAGCATAATAGGAGCATTGGCTATTGAGGCTAGTACGCTTGAATGAAAGCATATAAATGTTGTACGGACAGGAATACTAATAGGTAAAACTTGTCCGAATCGAAGCAGGATAGGAACTAAATGCCATGCCAGTCAAAATAAAAACTTCACCCTGGAGGACCGATTCCAATTTGAAGGTGGAAAAAGGCTCTTAGCTGAACTTTGTACCAACATCCGATGAGTCCACTGAATTTTGAGGTGCTAGGAAATAGGTCTGAAGTGACAAATTAGAAAAAAGACAAAATAGTTTCAATATCAAGCAAGCATGAAATCAAGCACAAGTTTCTTTCAATATATAAGAAAGAATAGGCTGGTGTTTAGAAAGTCAGCATTCAATGGAACACTGTGTTGTCTGCTTCATGGTGAAATGAGGAAAAGGGTCACACTACCCAGGACCCTGCATCCACGTGTCACGAAAATAGATACAACAGTAAAAACACCAAGCAACTTCATAATTCTGATCATTCTGGGTCATAAACTTCCCCCCCCCCGCCCCCCCCCCCACTATCCAGGACCCTCTATGACCTGACCCACTCTTGAGAGGTGTAACTTGTGGGGCATGCCTGATAGGACACCATTTATGATTTTGACCTAGTGTTTTTACGTCACGTTTGATGTAGTTTCTCTATTTTTGTATCGAATTTTTTTGTCCCTTGTGTCCCGAAGTGTATTCCTATTGGGAACCACCAGCCTTTGTCCTTGTCACTTATGCTCACGTGTCGCTCACTCAGCCACTGTTTTACCATTACCACCATTTCCCACAAAATCCCCCATCTACCCAAAGTGATGAAACCTACACAGACTCACCTCCACAGCTATCCCTCTAGGACTACTTTGAAATTGACCCAAAATAAGGGATCTTTGGAAGGGATGTATATGGGATCAGCTAGTTATAGGGAGAATCAAATTGGCTGCTTCGTGATGGTATATTCGATGGTTTATATGGAACGCATCGGCTGGTTAGTAATTCAAAATTGATATCAGCTGTTCTCAAAACAAGTCACCAGATAATTTAGCCAATCACCACCTGGTGTTAGCAGTTAGTATTCGCTGGTGGGCATTTGGTATGAGTGGTACAATGTTGGTATGGGGACTATGTGAGGAGCTAGAGGAAGTGACCTGCAGGCGATGCACGTACGGAATTGGTAGAGTGTTAGGGTTACCTGGTAGTGGGGTGGCCAATAGGGAATGTAAGAGAGTGCTATGAGGAAGGGTTGACCGAGTTTAGAGTTAGAGAAAAACAGGAGGGCACCTCGGATGATTGACTCTTATCGAATTTACACCACCTGTGGACTGTAAGAAGAATGCCCTTAGAGGACCATGCTTCCATGGGAATGTCCATCCTGTCACACAGTGATTCTGTTTGCCTCATTCTGGCTGTATGAGTGAGAATATCCAACACGGACAAAGGGGACAGTGACCAAGGGGGAGCTGTACAAGACACAAGCCAGGCGTGTTACTATAGCCACACTCATACATGAGATAACAAGATTGAGGGATTAATGGAGCCTAACTGTAGGTTCATAAAATATACAATAGGACAAGATCCAACTCGGATAAAAAAGACTGTAGATGAGCCGTTAGCACATCATACAAACCCTAAGGAAATAACCAAAATCCTGGTAAAATGATGGTTTGAAGGCTAAAAGATGTGGCATTAAAGCTGAGCTTCTACTTTAGGCTGGCAATAAAGTGAAACATAGTTGATGCTAAGTACACATATAAAAAAGTTTGATGAAATAGGCAAGAAAACTAATTTATGACGATATCTATACATGAGGGGAAATCTGACTTGGACAGTAAAGTGAAAAAGAATAAGATGATGGGTAGGGTGGGTGAGGCCTACCGTACACAAATATGTGAAGGGAAGATCTGAAATCAGATTGTGTAGGAAAGGGGAAAAAAATACATAGGTGGAGCCATACCATAGGTAGAGGAGTGGTATCACGGTACTCACATAAAATGTTACAAGCGATGGGTAGGTAGCCTGGCCGTCCCTATAGTATAATAAAAATGGGGAAGAGGACAATCTTAACGGGAAACAGGAGATGGGTAGAAGAGCCAATCCAATAGGCAGACAATGACCAATAGAGTAGCCTGGCACTTGCATAAGAAAGAAAAACAAGGGCTAAAAGTGTAGGGGATGATATACCAGACCATATAGTCACCATCACAATAATGAGGCCAAGATCCCAAAGTAAAAAGATTCAAGGTTAAAAAATGGTTGTAGGTGGGACAGCTCATAGGCAGGCCGTAAAGTGGGCAGTAGGCATTGCCAAACTCAAAAAAGAATGAACCAGGTGATGGTATAGGCAGGACTTTACCAGAAAACTATGTTACATAGACAAAACATGAGAAGGGAAGATCAAAAACAGATGATGGTTGATGGGGTAGGCGAGGCCAACCATAATAACCAAACCTTGAAATTCCATTTGCAACACTAGTTCTGATATCTGACATAGCCCATATCACATAAAATATGTAATGTAAGAGGGCTAGCAATGGTGGGAGCTGTACCAAACAAAGAGGCAAGGGCCATATAATAAGTGTAGCTGCCCTATATGGCAGAAGTGATGTGTAGTAGGATTTTTATATAGACAATAAGGTGAAGGTGTTGGTCACAACCCCATAAAACAGACGGGTGGTGTAGGCGGGGGTTGTACCAGACAACAGGGAGGTGACAGCATAAATGGGCATACCATAAAAGTGATGGTGGTATAAGCAGGGCAGAACTATAACAGAAAGCGATGGGGATCGTGGTGAGGCGGGACAAAGTTGACAACGAAGGTTAGGCTGGGGCCATACTTGAGCCATAACGTAACTGGGGAGGTGAAGGTGAACCACACCCGTATGATAGGGGGAGGAAAAAATTAGTTTCAGGCACAAGCTATAAACCACAACAAAGGGGGACAGCTAGAAAAGTGGTGGAGTAGGCAGTGCTATGTCTTAAAACAATAAAAAAGGGGAGGTGGGGTAGAGCTCGGTACCAATCAAACAGAAATGATGAAGCCGGGTCTATATATATAACCATATATAAAACCAAAGGGATGATGCCAAAGAAGAAGGCCATACAATTAACAAAAACGATGGTTGTAGTCAGAGACACACTATATCCAAAGAGGTGAAGGTCTGTAGGATAGGACCTACCATGTAACAAGATATCGAGGCTTTACCATATAACAGGACTGATGGTGTAGGTGAGAGACTACCGGTAGCAAAAAAAAAAATGGGCCTACCTGGCGAGCAGTACACGACACAAAGTGATGGTAGTAGGTGGGGACCATAGGCAAACTGAGGGCGCCAAACATGACGGGTGCCAGACATAGGGAGCCAGACAGAGTAGGATATTCAGATAGAGTGGCAACAGGTAGGATCTACAAGATAGAGTGGCAATAAGATTGCAGCATAGTGGCACTAGACACCATTGCTTGAACAATATAAAACCCAGTTAGAGAAACCCTAACTTTCCATTTTATTGAACCCTTGACCAGAAAACTTTAATGATACCACCAATCATCTTCGTAGGATCATGGTATAATAAGAAATGTTGGTTTGTGTCAATTTAAAATGTCAGCCATCTTGGAAAGGTCAGCACATGCAACATTGTATTATTTGGGAATAGTTCATTGAACTCTCTGATGGAGAAAAAAACATTTTTCAACACCAAATTGTCTTTCTAGGTGTTGGGTTTGAAGATTGATTTTGGAAAATGCATTGTATGCAATTGCCAACACCTTTTATTTGTCATTCACCTGTTTTCATGAACTCCACATCCGTATGGTCAATTTTTAAGCTATGCTGAAAAAGTGATTATTCCGGCCCCGGGTACCATGGTTGGTGCTGATGCACACCCTGTAATATGCAGTGAAGCAGGTCTATTCTCACATGAAGATGAACAGAGATTGTACTAGCTCCTGAATACAAACAAAAAATAGTATTTCACAGTTAATAAGTAAAGATAATGAAAACTTTCATGGTATAGATCGCAGGAAATGAATTAATATTGATTCATCAGTACGATAGCAATGTAAAATAGATAAAACCATGAGAAGGGCAGATCCAAAATCGATGATGGTTGATGGTTGTAGGCAGAGCCATACCATAATAACCCAAGCTTGAAATTCCATTTGCCCAACCACTAGTTCTGATATCTGATCATAGCCAATCACTTAAAATATGTAATGTAAGAGGGCTAAGCAATGGTTGGAGCTGTACTACAACAAAGAGGCAATGGCATAAGTGTAGCTGACCTATGGGCAGAAGTGATGGTGTAGGTAGGCTTTTTAATATAGGACAATAAGGTGAAGGTGTTGGTCAACACACCATAAAACCAGAAGGGTTGGTGTAGGCGGGGGTGTACCATACAACAAGGGAGGTGACAGCATAAATGGGCCATACCATAAAAGTGATGGTATAAGGCAGGGCAAAACTATAACAGAAAGCGAGGGATCGTGGTGAGGCCGGACAAAGTAAACGAATGTAGGCTGGGCCCATACGTGAGCATAACGTAATGGGGAGGGTGAAGGTAACCACACCCGTTTGATAGTGGGAGGAAAAATAGTTTAGGCAAATCTATAAACCACAACACAGGGGACAGCTAGAAAAGTGAAGGAGTTAGGCAGTGGATATGTCTAAAACAATAAAAAAGGTGATGGTGGAGGTAGAGCGGTACCATCAAACAGAAATGATGAAGGCAGGGTCATAATATAACCATAATATACCAAAAGGATGATGGCAAAGAAGAAAGCCTTACCATTTCACAAAAACGATGTGTGCAGAGCCACACTATATACAAAAGGTGAAGGTGTAGGCTAGACCCTACAATGTAAACATATATCGAGGCTTTACATATAACAGAGTGATGGTGTAGGGGAGACATACCCGGTAGCAAAAAAAAAAAAGTGGCCTAGATGGCAGAGCCGGTAACACGACACAAAGGGGGGGGGTTTTTGATGGTGTAGGTGGGACCATACCGGCCAATGAGGGCGCCAAACATGACGGGTGCCAGACATAGGGAGCCAGACAGAGTAGGTATCCAGACAGAGTGGCAACAGAGTAGGATATCCAGAGAGAGTGGCAATAATTATTCAGATAGTGGCACTAGGACATCCATTGCTTGAACAATAAAACCAGTTAGGAAACCTAACTTTCCCTTTTATTGAACTCCTTGACCCAGAAAATCTTTAATTTGATACCACAATCATCTTCGTAGGCTATATAATAAGAAATGTATGGTTTGTGTCAATAAAATGTCAGCCATCTTGGAAAATGTCAGCACATGCAACATTTTATTATTTTGGGAATAGTTCATTGAAATCCTTGATGGAGAAAAAAACATTTTTAACACCAAAATTGTCTTCTTAGGTGTTTTGGGCTTTAAGATTTTGGAAAATGGCATTGTATGCAAATTGCCAACACTTTTAATTTTGTCATCACCTGTTTTCATGAACTCCACATCACGGTCAATTTTAGCTATGATGACAAAAGTTATTATTCCGGCCCCGGTACCACTGGTTGGTGCTGATGCACTAACCTGTAATATGCAGTGAAGCCGGTCTCACATTGAAGATGAACAGAGTACTAGCTCCTGAATACAAACAAAATTAGTATTTCATCAGTTAATAAGTAAAGATAATGAAACTATTTCATTGTAAGATAGCAAGGAAAAAGAATTAATATTTGATTCATCAGTAGATAGAATGTAAAATATAAAATTAACCATATAGATCATATGTTGTATTGGATAATATAATGAGTAAAAAAAGTTCTATATAAGCATTTGGAATCTTGGATCTGCATAGAAGCTGTTAGAGAAACCTGCATGTATTGAAATAGTTGAGCTATGAGCTCAAATTTAAAAAGAAGTAATTTTGTAGAAATCGCACAGACAAACTACACTGTACATGTTCATACATTTAGTTCTTGCACATAATCCAGTCTAAATAAGTGAGGAGAAGCCATTTTTGTTTTCATCATTACATAGCAAAAGACTGGATCTTTGCTTTCATCATCAGTTGATAGCAAAAGACCAGGTCTTTGCTTTCATCAGTTAATAGCATGTGAAGTGCATTAATCTTTGCTTTAATCAGTATATAGCAAAACACTGGATGTTTGCTTCCATCAGTAGATAGCAAAAGGATGGATCTTTGCTCTCATTAGTTGATAGCAAGTGAAGTGAAAAGAATGAATCTTGGCTTTCATCAGTAGACAGCAAAGATAGATAGCAAATGACTTGCTCTTTCTTTTCATCAGTAGATAGCAAGTGAAGAGAATGAAGCTTTGCTTTCATCAGTAGACAGCAAAGGACAGACTCTTTACTCTCTTCAGTAGATAGCAAATGGCTGCATCTTTGCTTTCATCAGTAGATAGCAAGTGTAGTGAATGAATCTGCTTTCATCGGTAGATAGCCAAAGACTGTTCTTTGCTCTCATCAGCTTATAATAAAAGACTGGACCGTTTTTGCTTTCATCAGAAAGTGAAGGGATGAATCTTGATTTCTTCAGTAGACAGCAAAGATAGATAGCAAAAGACTGATCTTGCTTTTGTCAATAGGATAGCAAGTGAAGCAAATTAATGCTTTCATCGGTAAATAGCAAAAGACCATTTCTTTGCTTTCATCAGCTTATAGTAAAAAGATGAGCCTCTGCTTTCTCCATGAAATAAAACAAGTGAAGTGAATGGAATCTTGCTTTTATCAGTAGATTAGCAAAGATGGATCATTGCTTTCATCAGGAGAAAGCCAAAAAGACCGGAACTTTGCTTTATTCAGAGATAGCAAAAGGACTGGATTTTGCTTTCATAAGTAGAAAGCTCAAAAAAGGCTGGATCTTTGCTTCATCAGTAGGATACAAAAGGCTAGGATCTGTGCTTTCTTCAGTAGATAGTAAAAGACTGGATCTTTGCTTCATCAGTAGAAGCAAAACGGATGGATCTTTGCTTTTATCAGTATGATAGCAAAGGCGGAATCTGTTCTTCCTCAGAGATAGCCAAAAGGCGGGATCTTTGCTTTCATCAGTAAATAGCAAAAAGGACTGGATCTTGCTTTTATCAGTAGCTAGTAAAAGACTGGATCTTGCTTTTATCAGTAGCTAGTAAAAGACTGGATCTTTGCTTTTCAGTAGCTGTACAAGGCCAGATCTTTGCTTTCATCAGTAAAGTGTAAGTGAAATGAATTCTGCTTTCTTCAGGTAGATAGCAAAAAAAAAAATCCTTGTTTCATCCGTTATATAGCAAAAGGACTGGATCTTTGCGTTCATCAGTAAAAAGCAAGTGAAGAGAATGGACCTCATTTCATCAGTAGAATGCAAAGATGGATCCATGCTTTCTCAGTAAAAGCAAAAACGCCGAACTTTGCTTTCATCAGTAGATAGCAAAAGACTGGATCTTTGCTTTCATCAGTAGAAAGCAAAAAAAGGCGGGATCTTTGCTTTCATCAGTAGATCCGCAAAGGCTGGTCTTTGCTTCATCAGTAGATAGTAAAAGACTGGATCTTTGATTTCATTCAGTAGAACAAAAAAGGCTGGATCTTTGCTTTCATCAGTAGATAGCAAAAGGCTGGATCTTTGCTTTCAGTAGATGCAAAAGGCGGGTCTTTGCTTTCTCAGTAAAATAGCGACAAAGACTGGATCTTGCTTTTATCAGTCGGTAGAAAGGACTGGATCTTTGCTTTTATCAGTAGCTAGTAAAAGACGGATCTTGCTTTTTATCAGTAGCTAGTACAAGGCTAGATCTTTGCTTCATCAGTAAAGTGGAAGTGAATGAATCTGCTTTCTAGTAGATAGCCAAAAAATTCCTTGTTTTCTATCAGTATATAGCAAAAGACTGGACTTTGCTTTCATCAGTAAAAAGCAAAGTGAGAGAAGGACCTCATTCATCAGTAAAATCAGCAAAGATAGATAGCAAAAAAGATATCTTTGCTTTTGTCAATAGATAGCAAGTGAAGCAAATTAATCTGCTTTCATCGGTAAATAGCAAAAGACCATTCTTTGCTTTCATCAGCTTATAGTAAAAGACTGAGCCTTTGCTTTCATCAGTAAATAACAAGTGAAGTGAATGAATCTGCTTTTATCAGTAGATAGCAAAGATGGATCATTGCTTTCATCAGTAGAAAGCAAAAAGACCGGAACTTTGCTTTCATCAGTAGATAGCAAAAGACTGGATCTTTGCTTTCATCAGTAGAAAGCAAAAAGGCTGGATCTTTGCTTTCATCAGTAGATAGCAAAAGGCTGGATCTTTGCTTTCATCAGTAGATAGTAAAAGACTGGATCTTTGCTTTCATCAGTAGAAAGCAAAAAGGCTGGATCTTTGCTTTCATCAGTAGATAGCAAAAGGCTGGATCTTTGCTTTCATCAGTAGATAGCAAAAGGCGGGATCTTTGCTTTCATCAGTAAATAGCAAAAGACTGGATCTTTGCTTTTATCAGTAGCTAGTAAAAGACTGGATCTTTGCTTTTATCAGTAGCTAGTAAAAGACTGGATCTTTGCTTTTATTTATAGTAGCTAGTACAAGGCTAGATCTTTGCTTTTCATCCTAAGTGTAAGTGAATGAAATCTGCTTTCTTCAGTAGCTAGCAAAAAAATCCTTGTTTTCATCAGTATATAGCAAAAGACTGGAATCTTGCTTTCATCAGTAAAAGCAGTGAAAGAATGGACGCTCATTTCATCAGTAAAATCAGCAAAGATAGATAGCAAAAGACTAATATTTGCTTTTGTCAATAGATACAGGTGAAGCAAATGAATGTTGCTTTCTTTCATCATTAGATAGCAAAAGATTGTTCTTTGTCTTTCTTCACTTATAGTAAAAGACCGGGCCTTTGCTTTCATCAGTAAGTACAAAAAAAGTGATCTTTGCTTTAATCAGTAGAGTGTAAACGGCTGGACTTTGCTTTCATCATAGACATTTTTTACATTTCTTTTAAGAGAATGCTTTTCCGTTTTTTTTTAGGTTGGGACATCGGCTATGGCTTTGTGCCCAGCCAGGGCCTTGTTTGATATGTCATTAAATGTTTTTGAAAGAAACATAATGCCAAGTTTTTTTTCCAAAAAGGCATTTTGGAGATATTCATAATAAGATTGGTGTTTGTTTTTATTGGTTTGCAACTATCGAACTCCTTACAGTTTTATTTTTCCATGCGTCATCAAACACAAAGAACATGACGTCGCAACAGCTCCTTTTTTGTGTTGAATATTTTCTAGAAATACTTTAGTATCCACTGTTCCATAGAAAATCCTCACCTAGATTGCAGATTGAATGTTTCCTATATGACATAAATAGGTGTTTACTTTTCCCCCAACGTATTTTTCCCTAAAATCATTTTTCTAAAGAATTAACACTTGATGTGTATTTTACGGTATTTTTTTACCACCACCTCCCTGGAGTTTCAACTTAAAAGCAGTTCCAAAAGAAGGCTGGGAAAAATAATGGGAAAAAAATTGAATTTTTAAAAAAAGAAAGAAAAACACTAACAGATGGTACCATCCTGAAACGCAAAAATAGGTACGGCAAATTCAATCTTTAACTAGTCAAAGTTTGGACTAATTGATTTTGGAGATTTGATTTTATGGTCAATTTTCTGCAAGAATCCACTTTTTTATCTGTATTAACCTTAATTTCTTTAAATCCCATTCCTTTAATTACCTGAATAATAGTAGATGATCTAAGGGTTACAAGAGTACAAAACAATTAAATTTGGTTGTCTGGTTTTTGTTTTTTTTTTTGTGGCATTTGGGCAGGGGGAATCAGGGTCAGTCTATACAATAAAATAACCTTTTATTGTCATTGACAAAGATCATTATTGATTAAGGAAATTTTCCTTTTAATGCACAACTAACTGTAATGCATAATACACCATGCAGCTTGTTACAGTATTTTCCTGGATGTGCTTGTAGTTAGTATCTCACAGATGCAAATTTAAAAATATACTTAGTTGCCTAGGAAATATTTTTTATAATAAGAGCCATGTCACATGTCATTTTGTATGCCATTCCGGTTTCCTTAAAGATTACAAAAATTACTGTGGTGCTCTTGAATTTCTCATGAAAAATACTGGTAGGAAAGGTAGAAAACATTTTTTCATGTGCTTTAACTGATTATCACAGTATATCTTGGATATTCATTCACTATCCACCGCAAAAAGGTGTTTGCATGTTTGTGTGTATGTGTTTGTGTCTGTGCATCCTGCAAAGAAAATATATTCAAACATACTGATATACTACAATCATTTTCACTTAATTGTACATCATAGAGTGTATAGAGTCAATCCCACAATCCCACCAGTTTTGGGAAATTTCACCTCAATAAGGTCATGTGATACCACAAAAATCCTATTCTTAACACATAAACCAGAGCATCAATGATGCAGTAGCCTATAATATGATGCCATTCAAAGACAACAACAACATCCTTTAAAGTACCTTTATACATTATTTATATATTATGTGTTTGTAAGGCCACTTATGACTGGTTGGAGTGAGAGAATTTGGGCTGTTTCAAGTTAACACAGTGCAAGGTTAAAGGGAGCCAAACACATGTTGCTTATTGCCATCATTAAATACACTATCAGTGATTTATCCGAAAGAGTCAAAATATTTGAAATTTGCAGGAATAGCTTAAAAGTAAAGAAAAATCCTGTAGAATTCTCATATGTTACCTTTTCCAACTGAATTGACTGAAAACGAAGAAAACAGCAGTTTTCAATGATACGAATCTCCATTCAATTACGTGTAATAGTGTCCAAACAGACACTAATGAACATCCGAATTTGTCCATGTTAGGTTCCTTTTGGTCGTATCATTTGCAGGGTATGTTAGGATACCTATACTTGTTACAGACATGCAAAAATCTGATTTTTTTGATTTTCTGATTTTTTTTTAGCAAATCACTGAGAGTGCCTTTAAGTTGCACTTAATATGACACTGCTAATGATTTAAATACCACCTAGGGTCAGAGCCTGGCCATACAAGGACACGTTCTATACTGCATTATAAAGTTTACCTTGGTTTGCAAGCAAACATATTTTTAGTTCAGTATACTTTGGTAAATGTGAGAAGTAGAATGAAGTGCAGTGGAAAAACCCTTCTTTTGATTATGAAAAAAAAAAGCAAACAAATGAAACTGGCTAATAAGATAATAGCCTGATAATGGAATATCATGTGGGCCTAATGCACATTATATTTAGGTCAAAATGAATGAAAAATAACATCTTTAAGAAAACTTTTAAAACTTTGTTTAACATTTTATATCAATATTCAATAACAGGTTCTTCACAATAAAAAAAAAACTTCAATTTTATTTAAAATGTATGTACTTGTGAGTGAGTAGGCCTACAATATCTACATTTTGACTTGTTTGAGACAGATTGTTTCATGTAAGTAGCTTTGAGGCCTGAGGTAAGCGTTTGCAGTTATAATGTAGCCTACTTGATTTTTTCAAACAATGCATGCTACAGAACGGGAAAATAATAAACCTGCACCATACTTTTGATCATGTTAATAACAGCTCTCAATATAATACACTTTTCATCTAAAATGTGATTGATTCCACAAAGTAATTTAGATGCTGATGTAGACACTACTATTAATTTAATCGTTTGTTTATTTCTGTGTTCAAAATCTGTTAACTTGTTATCTTTTAATTCTGTTAACACTTCAAAGAGTACCATGCCAAGAAAAAGTTGGGTTTTTTAATCTAACTAAAAACATTCACACAATTGCAATACAACTTTTCCAAGATCAAGTGTAAAACGAAATAGGTAGTAGAAATTATGTTTCTTATTTGATATGACAATGAACTATAGTGTGAAAAGACAAATGACTACATGTAATTACTCATTTGTCTTTACACTATATTTAATTTGCCACATTAAAAAAGAAACAATTTAAAGAGGCTAAGGCCAAGGGCCTGATCCTAGTTTTTGTGACAAATACTATATACCGAGTATTCAACATTTGTTATATAATGTTTCAACAACAAATATGTTTCTGTGATGTTTGTTGATGAAAAGGTATTCTGACAAAAGTATTGTTCAGCTAATATCTCCCACAACTTGAGTCCTAAGAAGATGAAAATGACTTGAAACATATAACCACTGCTAGTTGAAAGGATAAAAGTTGAAATGAAACCAAGTATGGTCAAGTGAAAACCAAAATTGTATATTACTATAGAGGAAGCCACTGAATGTCCAAATCAAGGACAATCCCAACTGAATTGGAGAGTGCCAATTGAAGTTGATAACATAACTATCATCTACCAAGATAAGCATGAAATTTACTGCCAAGTGGTTATCAGACTAGGCTGCAAATGCAATGCCTCTCTAGGCCAGCATTGATAATAATGCATGACTTTCCATGACTTTCAGCTTTCACACAGCATGCATCTACATTGTAGGACAACAGACAATTCAGCATAATCTTTACCTACCAACACAATTCATGGCAAAAACACAAAAGGCCGAACAAAATGCCCCAAAACGCAGCATCTGCTCAAATTTTCAAAATCCACAACATAACTTTTCAAAGAAATGTCATTACTTGCATACCTGCGAGTTTCAAAAGAATTGGACAAGACATGAGAGACTAGTTCATGATATAATATTGGGTTTCCTACTCTAATTTGCTATGTGATGACAATAGCCTATATATTATAGGCTAAAATTACAAGGTGGGTAACCCCATCATGGTCCAATTTTTCAAATGTTTTCTCCTTCAGATGGAAGTACATCACTAAAAACCTATGATTAAAAATTTTGAGTTAAATCATTCCAGTTGTTTGGGTAGTAGATGCAAAAATGTATGCTAAATTGGCCCATAGGAAAGTGTGTTGTGGTATGCCACATTTGGAGACATTTTGGTTCATAAGATCAAAAGGAAACATTTCCTGGACCTTAAGTTTTACTAGGATAATGAGAAAAATATTAACTTTATACTGATTTCAATTTTGGTGGGGGGATGAGGTTGTTGAGGTCATCCACCTTTAAGAAAGGGGGCAGTGACATCACTGCCCTCCTTTACTGTGTACCTGACTATAAAAAGCAATTCTTTCAAAGCAATATGGTGAGCAACTCACATACCACGCATACGCATATAAAATTTTGTACATTTTAACAATCCAAATTGTTTTCATTTAAAGCCACTATCAGCAATTTCTTCAAAATAAAAAACAAATTACGCCCCTATTTTTCATCAAAGTCCATTTTTTTTGCTCTGTTGTATTGGAAATGGTTGTAGTAAAGACCTCTGTAAGTGACTAAGCTTAACATGCCATATTTGTCAAGAAATGATCATTTTTATGCATTTGTTTACTAATAAAGTCAGGATCAGACTTTTATTAGTGAACAAAACATTCGTAAATGGCATCTTCAAGACCATTTTAAAATGCTTTAGTGTCTGTTTTTCACAAAGCAGAGTAATGTAAGGTGTTGATATGACCTACCACTAGCAATTTAGACACAAAATGGGCATTTTGAGTTTGGAAAAAAAATGACTGATAGTGGCTTAAAGTGGATGTGATTGTAGTATGGGTTTCATCAGTAGATAGCAAAAAGACTGGATCTTTGCTTTCATCAGTAGATAGTAAAAGACTGGATCTTTGCTTTCATCAGTAGAGAGCAAAAGTCTGGATCTTTACTTTCATCTGTAGCTAGTAAAAGACTGGATTTTTGCTTTCATCATTTGATAGTAAAAGACTGGATTTTTGCTTTCATCAGTAGATAGCAAAAGTCTGGATCTTTGCTTTCATCAGTAGATAGCAAAAGTCTGGATTTTTACTTTCATCAGTAGATAGCAAATAACAGGATCTTTGCTTTCATCAGTAGATAGCAAAAGACTGGATCTTTGCTTTCATCAGTAGATAGTAAAAGACTGGATCTTTGCTTTTCTTCAGTAGATAGTAAAGCAATAGAATGACCTTAAGTAACCCCCGAATGACCTTTGACCTCATCTGTTACTTCACACAAGACCTCTTGTCTCGATGTATAAACATACCAAGTATTATCTCTGCACTAAAGTTTACAGATGCTGAAAAAGTCAACCAAAGGGTGTATACTAAATGTTTGACACACACAGACAGACACAGACAGACACACAGACAGACACACAAATTATAATACCAACATAAGTTCTTTGGATTACATCATATGACCTAAAAACAAGGTCTTTGCTTTCATCTGTATAAAGACCAGATCTTTGCTTTCATCAGTAGACAGCAAGTGAAGAGAACGAATCTTTGCTTTTCTTCATATTTGATCGTAGTATGGGTTCATTTCGGTATAATTGAATATTGTTTCCTTTCCTGGACACTCCTGCTAATCAAAGCATCATTTTGTAATTTTCACCTAATTATCAGGTATAATAATTGGGCCATGTCAGACCTTCTACCGGAAGGGCAAATTACTCAAAAAATGAAAGGAGAAGATGCGGATATATTAAATGCTCATTAATTCGACAAATGAAAATCGGCTACTAACCTCCGATTATTGTAGAACAATAAATTGCAGCTTACTGACACTAATAGAGATTATTTCATCAAGCATTGAGCTTTAATTATAATATTCTGACATGCGACAATTATCAACATCAGATGTGGCAGATGTGGACGTAGATCACAGGTACTTAATGAAGTAAGGAGTAATTAGACATGGATGGTATTCCTGAAAGGAGTCCTATTTCTGTATTTTTAGACCTGGGTTAGTACTTCCTAAAATGGACCTTTTTCTTAGATGAAAGTGTAATGTAATACAAATCTTATAAAACTGACGTTTTAACTTAGAGTGGGATTGTAATCAATAGTCTTGAAGGTGGTGGATACAAATAGATAATCTTTCCCACCACTTTACTATCGGAATTTGAGATTGTGGTATCAGAAGCTGCAATATTTTCTAATACCGTAATGCAATTTAAAGGAAACATTATGTAACTGATTCGATATTTGGAAAATTGGTATGATGGAAAGAGTAAGTAACCGTAGAGTAAATATAAATCAAAATAAAGTTGAAATTGTCCACATTTGTTGAGATTTGACTTTTAATTTACCGCCCAATAGGCTTACTCGAAAACGGATTCCGACAAAACCACATCGACAGGCAAATGGTGACGTCAAGTGATGACCATCCATAATTTTTACGTCGTTGGGACCAATCATATCGGACAGTGTTGCCACTTTCAAGAATAATTAAACACAACGAAATGAAACAAAATATGTCATTATGTAATTTTTTTCTAATTTTATTATGACTTTCAATTAAGACACTTCAATATTACAGGTCAGCAATAACAATCGAGTCAACACACGATGTTTTTGTCATCACTTTGACGTCACGAGTTGGGCGCTTTTGATCAATGAAGCCGTGCGAAAAATCCGCCCGTTTCTTCGTATGTCAAAAAAGCAAAAATTAAAAATGCTCTATTTGTTAATTTACATCAATGTATTATTTTGTCGGAATTCGTGAGTATAATATTATTTTATAAATGTAAAGTCAAACTGAGCTTGACAAAAATCTTGACATATTCCTTTAAGGGCCAGGAAGTGTTTCCTTTGAAATTATGGACAAAAATGTATACAAAATGTGGTTGACCATATCTAATAAACACACACACACACACATGTCTTATGGGCTAATTAATCATTAAAAGTGTGATCTTATATTTTTGGTTGAAGTGACCTTAATACGGAGAAAAAATACATGAAATAGCAGGACCAAATTGGTCACCCACCTTTAAATTGTGACATAACAGCAGACAGGGTCCATTAAGTCTTTTGAAGATATACAATCCCCTCAATAGACATTGCAGTATCCATTATTCGCTCCAGTAGATTCCAAGAGCTGTCAGCGGGGAGTAATAGGGGTCACTTGTATGGGGAGGCAAATTCCTGGTTAGAGGCAGATTTCCAAGTTAGAGGTGATTTTGAGGGAGATTTTCTGGCTGGAGGTAAAATTTCACAAGTCCCCCCCCGTGAGCAGGCAAAAAAGGGCGATTAGCATGATTTTCAGGCGTTTCCTCTGGTCAAAGCTCTCTGGGGTGGCAACCTGCACTCCCCCACCCTGTCTGTTACGTACTCCTTGACAGTGACACGCATTAATTAAGGTCAAATGAAGTAAGAGCTGTACCCAAGAGGTGTGTGTGTGAGGGCCTTTATTATAAACTGAACGCGTATCCGGGTCATACTATTTTCAGAATCTCAATTTGTAAAGGTCTACACAATATGTGATCATAAGTCAGTCCCCAGATTAATTGATAGGGGGAAAGTTATTCATCTCCACTTTCTTTGACCGTCGACTACTGGCAGTCTCATAGATAAGCAGGGAAAGCAAGGGATTTTTTTAAGACCAAAGTTTCAAAGATTTCTTTTTCAAGGTTGTGGTTGGTGAGAGTAATGCAAAGGATCTAATGAAGTTATCTTGATGATGGGTACTTTACAGTGGGATCCATGGCGTGGGGGCATCCATGGAGTGTGTGGCATCCATGGCAGTACCTAATATGGCAGTAATAAGGAATGTCCCTAGTATTCTTCATTGAAATTCAATGATGTTTTGTTTGCTGTGTGGCCGGATGTCTACATTTATATAGGCGTATTTCCAGAAATCTGTCATCATAATGCTCTCAAATATTACTATAATGGTAACTAACAAGTAACTCAATTTGTAGTTCCCCGTTAACATCGGAATTATGTTTGTATTCCCCTGCTGTAGCAGAAAACTCATGGATCTAATGTTTTATACAAAAAACAAAATCAGCATTCACCGAATGCATGTGTTGTTTGCACCACAGTTGTGGGCACCAACATGTGTGGACACTAACTCAGGGACCTTGTATCCAAGTATCATGAAAATGCATAACTGTATGTGGAAACGTGGGAAATTATGTTTAAGGTTAAGGAGTTGGGTCAAACATTCACAACAGACAGACAACAAAAACAGGACACACACACTACCAAATCAATCCATTATGCCGTTTGGCTTCGCAGACGAAACAAAAATCCATCTTAGCTTTGTGTGTATATTCTTTTCTAGTGAAATTACATACAGTACAATTGTAAGGAGAACTTTGCCACAAGTGATTTTTTTTCCAAATACAATTGTGGATGATAAAAGTAATGCTGGTATACCACAAATGGTTATGCACAGACATGAGACAGACAATGATAATTTTCGGAAAATACACTTAGCATCCCAACAGACACAATACATTTTTTACATTAATGTGTCTATAAAATGGTGTATGTCAAATGCGATACATCACATCAAAAAGTAGATCTTTCCATTCAAGATTTTTTTAAGATAAAGAATGAAATGTCTCGCATAGTGTAAATACATAGTAAAATCTGCAAATTTTATCCATTGTACCTTCAAAGGTGTAATTTCAATGTTCAAAAGTAAGGTACCATTGAAAAGCTTGTTTTCATCCTTTAGATAATGATAAACCTCACTTTTGTCCAAAATACACACGATGTACCGCATGATGTGACAGGACCGGGTCACAAAGGTTGGCCCTCAGAAAGGTTTAGAAACATAAATATTTAAAACATCTTTAAAATGTTTTGTTGATATTTAGAGAAAGTTTTAGTGTTTGCTTAAAGAGCCAAGGTCCGATTGCTAATAGCCTCATCCCCCAGAAGAACGCTACTATTTTTCTTATTTATCCTGTGAAATCTAAGGGCTAAATGATGTTTGGTTTGAAGTTATGAGCGAAAATGTGCCCCATTTTGGCTGACCAATATTATTTTCACAAAGCACCCTATGGGAATAACAAAATCACGTTTTTAGCTCTCGCATCAAAATGGGTTGAAATATCAGCCCGAAACTTTTACAGATGGGGTTTTGGGGTGAAGGCCATTCTATCATGGTTAAAATTTTATATACTTAAATCATCACCTTTAAACTGTTTTATAACACTTCTTGGAACTGACATCAAATGCTTAAAAAAAGGTGTTTTAATCACAATTTGGTGGGTGTTGGCTGAGATACTACTGTAGGTTCTTCACCAATGCTCATTCCAGTATGAAACTAGATTTTTTTCGCGGTTCTCGGCTTTCGCGCTCGCTATATTCAAAGAATATAAGCTGTGGGCTGCCCCATGACCTTTGACCCTGGCACATGACCTCTAACCTCATCAACATATGAGGGATCGCATGGCGCACCTATGACACATGTTTGGTTCCAATTGAACTTCCAAGTTTTCAATTTAGGTCAATTTTACATTTTTAGCCCATTTTTCAACTTGACCTCATATGACCTTTGACCTTTCAACATGACCTTTGACCTCATCAACATATGAGGGATCCCATTGTGCACCAATGACAGAAGTTTGGTTCCAATTGAAGTCAATTTAAAAAAAACGATACACACACACAACGGATTGCTAAGTGGTCCTGCCAGCTATAGCTGGCGGCCCACAAAAATAAAGTGATTTAACAGCTTTTCTGGGTATATCATTCAAACACACACAGAGTTCAGTTAGTCTGGGGTAAAAACTCCCATCAAGGAATTGTGGCACTCCTGGAATAAAGCTCTGTAACCATTCAAAGAAGTCTTTCCACAAGACTAATTCTGATCCGATGCGCATCACCGAGATCCAGATCATGGGAGACCCTTTAAGAACTCTACACGGCGCGGTGAGTGCGAAAGTACAGCGCCCTTTTGAAGCATAAAGTGTACAAATGCTACGCGTAACCTTGGTGATCGAGGACTACTTTACCGTTACCTAAAAGTATGCGCTTTAAATGCAGCGACACTAACCAAGTGTGTACACACCATGTACGCGTTGCTGATCTGGATCAAGTTGGCCGTTGCCCGGGTAGACGCAAACTGGATACGAGATCTGGATCCAATCTGGATCTGTGCTGCCGTGTAGATTGCCCCATTGTAAACAGAAATTTTTGAAGTGTAAATATACTGTCATTTGTTGTTTGTAAATTCAAATAGTGCATTTGTAATGCACTGAAATCATATTCCAAACCACAGTGATCATCTGCAGTAGCATGGAAAAAATCTTTAAGTGTGATTGATGTAGGGACAATGATAACCAGTGATAGCTCAAACAGACAGTCATAATATTAACAAGTGTCTAGTCCTTTTGGCGCAGTGACTGCGATTCTGAAAGCATTTTAAGCAATAAAAGGATGTCTTCACAAAATTACAACTTCCAAGAATATAATGTTGAATGGTATCATTACATCTAAATGGCAATATATGAAATTTCGAAGTCTAATTTATGTAGTAAAATAGGGACAACACTCATATAGGTTGTCTAATTAAACGTGCAAAAAGTAGGTTAATAAATTTAACCTAGCCAGTGACTATGATGAAAAGGACCTAAAGTGGTCCCAAAATGACTTCATTATTTAAGCTTTGCAAAGTCAGTTCTGCTAGTATCATGCATACAGGCCTACTGCCTCTTTAATTCACATATAATATTACGGCTGCTTGAAACTGCAGATTAAAGACTTTATACACTATTAGTGCTCGTTCCTCTGGCATCAAAGCAAGCACAGTCCAGTGGAAAAAACTTTTGCTGCATAAGGGAGAGCAACCAGGCTCAAGACTGTGTAATTTTATCTTTAATTTGATGCACATCGATTTGTTGGAGTCTTGATCATTATAGATTACATTTTCTCCGCTATGTATCATTTACTTGATCCCCACGTATATTATTTGAGTTTCGCTAAGTCATAGGTTCTTCTATATAATCCTGCATACAGAAATACCTCCTCTTTAATCTATATTTCAAAATCTCTGCATCTGCCTCAAGCATTCCTGAATCTTATCCAGTCTGGATGTAAAAACTTTTTTTCAAACTAAACAAATAATGGCACCCCCTTTCAAAATTTGTGAGCATGCATTCAAAAGTGAGATGTTTCAGTTCCAGTGCTACACTTACTATGGCAATATTTATTTTTTGAGATGTTGGCTTATATATTTTTTATATTCTGCCTAGCCAGTCTAGTTCTTAATTTCATAGTTTTTCATTCCGTAAGTATGTCTTTTTAACCATGTCGTAATCTGTATGACTTTTTCTGTATTGTACTATTTTTGATGTATTACGGTTGACCTCTGGGCCAAACTAGAAATCAGTGTGAGTTTTGTTACCCAGGCAAAAGAAGTTTTAATCAATAAGTACTAAATAAATAAATGGCCTGTAACATCATTTAATTTGGCTATCCTAAGGTAAAATGCACTATAGCACTGAAATGATATTGGTGAAATTTCTATTTTTACCCGAAAATTATTTTTAAATATGTCACGATCATTGAAGGAGACATGCAGATCATTAATATATATTATCTAACCAAAGCAACCAATGCAGGTATATTAAATTATTACTTACCTATCAGTTGGCCAAGCAATGATGAAAAGAAGATGGTACAATATGAAAAGAAACAGAAACAAAGCAGAGTAGGTTAGGTGTTTGTAAACTTTTGTTGAAGTAACACTTTAAGTGACCAAGGGAAAGGGGTTTCACTCCTGTTAGGTCCCATGAACTAATTTTATGTTGATATCTGCTAGAAGACATATATTACATATAAATATTTAACATAAAACTTAGTAACTCATTAATGGTAAGGCTGATTTTAATTTTTTCATTATGAAAAGAAGCGCATTTGAAAGTCAAACAATTACAACATATTTTGACAATAAAATCTCACCCATAAAGTGGCCATCATGAAAACAAATTTTTGGGGTCCATAGAACCCCCACCCCCCTTGGTCACTGAAGTGTTAAGGAAATAATTACAAACCTTAATAGGCTACTGTAGAGTGATATATATAATAGCAATTTTTACAGTTTTGAATTGTTTAATTCACTTTTTTGTAATCCAAAATGGGTCACAATGACCCCTGACCCATTCTTACCATGGGGTGTACACAAATAGTCCTTCAAGGTCAAGAAAATGGGCATTTTGTACAAAATAGGGTGAGGGTTCCTGCTTGTTCTTGTATGATTTCCCTGGGTTACACTGATGTAAATGTTCCTAACCTTGTACTTGTAAGAGCTAGGGTTTCTTTGCTTCATAATAGTTTGCTTCGGATTGCCGGTCAGACTTTTCCCCTCAGGAGGTGCATTGCTGCCGACTGCCGGTCGGACATTAAGAATTTTAAGAGAACAACAGACAGAACACACACATATTTTCATTGGCTGAAATCTAGTCTCATATTAGTAATACCACTCTGATCATATTTATTTTCGGAAAATTTCTAGGGCATACATGGACGCAGAACCCCAGGGAAGTCCCTTATTATGATGACACAAAAAGGCATTTCTACCACAGCCCTGGATTTGTGCGTATAAATGTAATGTGGTTATTTAATTCAATTATAGTGATTACGAGCACAATACATACTTACTACCATTAAATTGTGGGTGATAAAAATAAACGTCCTTGATTGAGCTATATAAGTGTATGGTGGAGTACTCTAAAAGTGGAAACATTCGCACTACATTAATTTTCACGCTTTTTGCGCACTTCTTTAGCCAATGGGCATTTATTTTTCTAGTTTGTTCAATTATTTTTGTCATATGGTCACTTTATTTCATCCAATATTGCTTATAGTTCGTCCCACCTGTTGGCAGTTGCCGCATGCACTAATGGATTTCGTCTTTGGTCAAATATTTTAATTATTTTATTAGTGAAATTCGTCATGCGTTCTGAAGCACAGACATGTTTTGCTTAATTAGATAGGCCGTCTTTATCATATTGATATTTGTCAGTTGTCACAGTACCAAGTCGGTTTATTTTGTTTCAGTATACCTAGCTTCCTAAAAAAAATTATTTCCTAGACAGAAAACTTTTTTGAAAAGAAAGACATAAATAGGAGAGTAAAAAGGGGAGAAAATGGAAAATATAAACAAAACGGTAAAAAGAAAAACAAATTTGAAAAAATAGAATATAGCAGTAAAAAAGGAAAAAAAAGAAATTTGGAAATGGAAAAAAATAAACATGGAAGACCCACAAAAGAACAATAAATATGAAACATAAGTAGGCTATAGGCCTATACAGGGTGTATCAATAAAAACGTAACAAAACTTCTCCCCAATTTTTGTGGTAATTGTGTAAAATTACATCAAAATAATTAATGCTATCTTTAAGCCACAAATCCCCTCTTTCCAATGATAGGTAATTTGTTCATGTGCGGTCATGGATAACCGAGCAATCATTGTTTTTGCACAATGGACAAAGTGAGCTTGGGACCAAGTTTCAAGTAATGCTAACACAAATCCTATTCAATTTTCCCTCTCTTCTCACTTCAGTCATGCAAGTGAATGGGATTTGTATTGAAACTTGGTCCCAAGCTGACTTTGTCCCATTGTGCAAAAACAATGATTAATCAGTTATCCATGACCGCACATGAATAAATTACCTATAGTTGGAAAGAGGGGATTTGTGGCTTTAAGATGGCACTAGTTAATTTTGGAATAATTTAACACAATTACCACAAAAATTGGGAAGCAGTTTTGTTGCATTTTTATTGATATGCCCTGTACATGCACATGTTAAATGCTTTCTACTGAAGATGACATACGGGGTGAAACAAAATGCTAATTCTATTAAATTAATTTGCACAAAGGGGAAAATGTTTTTTTTTTTGGTGGAAATTAGGAAGGAACATGTGGATATAATTCATGCTATATCAGCCACCCCCTTTTTCATCCTTTTGTGCTGCAATCAAATTGAATGTTGTTCACGTCTTTCATAAGGTTTCAGCCAAATCGCCCATTTCTAGGTTTTCTCAAATATTCTGGCATTTTCCCAGTTTTTAGTTGAATTCGAGAAGTTTTCTAAGTTTCTGGATTTTGAACAGCAAATGAGATGAAATGAAGAAGCCTTGAACTCCAAAGCCCTCAAACTTTGAATTGTTAAAATGAAGTGATAAAAGATTAATTCCTGATCGTATACCATTTTATATCTGAACAAAACAAAATTATTTTGAAATTTGATAATAAAAGAGAGATTCCCCAAATATACCATTTTGCAGACTAACTGTATAGGGAGCATGAGCCTCCATTTTTATCTCTGTACATTAACTATATGTGGGCTATTTATAATTTTTTTCGTTCAACAAGGTAAATTACAAGAATACTGCCTAACACAACTTAATAACGGCCATGCTGCAGTCTGTAAGCATATGACGTATGAAAGTGAAATATAAGAAACACATAAAACACACATATATGTCACAGATGTTTGTAAATATGATGTTTTACAGATTCATATTGCACAAGAATTACACAGTTCTTGGCTTGCGTGCTTGCTTTATTCAGATAATATAAAACGTGAGTTTCCTGCCAATCAGAAATATGCAAATGAGGTACTTAAATTGTGTATTTGGTTATGTAAACACTTGTGTCCACCACTAACCATGTACCAGGTTTCATGAAAATCAGTTATTGCATTCTGGTTGGAGTAATAAAGGTTTACTTATAGTCGATATCATCCATCCATCCATCCATGGTTCAACAATAGAAGTTCAAGTGGTCCGTCCAGCTATAAGCTGGCAGCCCACAAAATAAAGAGAGCCAGTTCAACTTCTTGATACGGTGAAAAGGAAAATTTTATTGTTACTTATAAAATGGAGTATGTTGGGTGGATGACAAACAAACACATTTATTATAAAGGCCATATATTAAAACTACAAATCAATTTCATATAAATATCGGAAATGGCCCCTCTGTCCAAGTCCACTAATAAAAGGACATTGCTTACAATCTACCTTTAAGAAAGCAAACTTTCAAGAAATTTCATTTCTTTGCCAATTAGGCAAATACAAGCCGATTCCAGAGTGCATTTACCATGAAGAAAGAAATTGCACCAATTTTTAGCCTTAAAATATCAAGCACTCAGCTGTATCCACGCTCTCACAATGGTCAAAATAATATTGACACCTCCAACTCCTATCAAAAAGGTAATGGAGTTGCAAAGAGCCAATTTCCAGAAGACATTATATAACACGATCTCTTCCTGCGATCAATCCCGCTTGCTTTAACCACTAGCTGCAAATGCAATCACTGCCGCAGAACACATTTAACGCATGAGTGCACAATCCATCAAGCAGCAGACTCATAAATCATCCATTTTTCTTGTCATTTCCGAATCATTCAGAGAGAGAAGAGAGGGAAGGAAAACAAATACGATGTGAATGGACAAACCTTGTATGTAGAGCCACGGTGTGGTGAAGTCGTTATTGATCAGTGGCAGTCAGTCCTGAGGTCACAGTGACACAATTGATAACCGTAGAAATTGTTGTACGAGGTCAGAAGGCATGGATTTGCACAAACACAAAAGACACGCGTCCTTGCTCTTTGTTTGATTCCCCACACAGAAAACGGTGCAAATCAGTGATGTTTTTCGCCATGTTAAAGTATAGGGGAATTCATG
>JAMKCH010025210.1:0-19892 GCA_023653785.1 Ophioderma brevispina
TGTGCTGATATTTTAAAAATCATGCTTGGAATAATTAAATACGATAAATAAATATTTTAAAAAATGAATAAAATTTCACTAATAGATGGTGCCCTTGTTTAATTCGGAATTTCTTCAGGGGAGGCGGCCAAGAAATCCTAATTTTTAGATTTTGTCCATTGGTTTAACACGTAAAAACGAGGATTTCCCACGCAACAAACATTTTTTGATGCACAGCTGTCATCAAGTATAAGAATAAATGCCACGACTTAAACCAGGGGGGGCCGGACACTATCTTGCTGGATTGGGCATTCTCAAACTGATTCGATTTACAACTGTATAGATGATGTGACCTATGATGTCCACATATTGACATCGGGACGCCCTCTGTTGTTTTTCTGCAGGCAAAATATTACGTCGTTCATTGACAGACCACATAAAATCTGTCATAAATTACTTGCAGACCTTTCTTGATCTAAATCGGTTACAATATGCACCTGCTAGCATAGAGCATGCGTATTGATGTTGGTATTTTTAATTTGAAGCCAAAGTGTTTAGAGCAGAAAAACGAAATTTCCTGTGCATAAGTATAGGGGCTTCTGCCTGACAGTTTTCTCTCTTACACCAACAGTGGGCGCCACAAACATAAACCAATGTCACACCACCATAGCATTCTAAGTACCCAATTTGCAAAATTAATTAGCATATTTGACCTATTTTCTTGATTTTCATTGCACTTTTGGAACACATCTCTGGAGATCTTTAAGTCACACAGGGCTAAACTTGGAGGGGATTCAGATTACAGATTCTCGACCTGATTAGATATACCACATACATGTCCTGGTTACTGACCTTGTCCTGGGGTACAAGACCTTGTCCTGGGGTAATGGGACATTGTCCTGGTGATCTGGGACAATTTCCTGGAGTTTTGGACATTGTCCTGGTGTACAAGACATTGTCCTGGGGTAATGGGAACCTGTCCAAAAAAACAAAATACGGGTAGGGACATTGTTCTGGAGGTATGTGACATTGTTCTGGAGGTATGGGACACTTTCCTGGGGGTATAGAAATTGTCCTAGGGGTATGGGACATGTCCTGTGTATGGGTCATTGTCCTGGGGTAATGGGACATTGTTCTGGGATATGGGACATTGTCCTGGAGGTAGGGGAAATTGTCCTGGAGGTATGGGAGCATTGTCCTCGGTATTGGACATTGTCCTTGAGGTATGGGACATTGTTCCTGGGGTATGGGACATTGTCCTGGGTATATTGGACATTTCCTGGGATATGGTACATTGTCCTGGAGGTATGGGACATCTGTCCTGTAGGTATGGGACAATCGTCCTGGAGTATGGGACATTGTCCGGAGGTATGGGACATTGTTCCCTGGAGGTATGGGACATTGTCAGGAGGTATGGACCTTGTCCTGGAGGTAGGGGAAATTGTCCTGGGGCTATGGCGACATTGCCCTGGGTTATGGGATATTTTCCTGGAGTATTGGAACATTGTCCTGGGGTATTGGGGATTGTCCTGGGGATGGGCCAGTGCCCTGGGGTATGGGACATTGTCCTGGGGTATGCCGGACAATGTCCTGGGGTATAGGACATTTCCTGGAGTATGGGACATTTCCTGGGTATGGGAATTGTCCAGGGGGAAGGGTCATGTGCCATGGGTATGGGACATTGGCGTGGGGATATGGGACATTGTCGTGGGGGAATTTGCAACATTGTCCTGGGGGATAGGGACATTGTCCCGGAGGTATGGGACCATTGTCCTGGAGGTATTGGGGACATGGTCCTGAGGTAGGGACATTGTCCTGAAGGATGGGACATGCCTGGAATAGGGAACATTGTCCTGGAGGTATGGGACGTCGTCCTGGAGGTATGGGGCAGTCACGGGGGATTTGAGACATTGTCCTGGAGGTATGGGAATTGTCTGGAGGTGTGGGAAATTGTCCTGGGTTATGGGACATTGTCCTGGAGTAGGGACATTGTCCTGGGGATATGGGACATTGTCCTGGAGGTATGGGATAGTGTCCTGGAGGTATGGAACTTAGGGACATGGTCCTGGGGTATGGACAATGACCATGTAACATGGATTATGTTTTTTACATTGTTGTATATTGTTATGCTGACTCAGAAACATTTTCAGGTGTGAGCATGTAAACCGAAACTGAAATTGGACATTTCAGAAATGATTCGAGAAACCATCACATACATCAGACGACCATTTGGGACCGCCGTCCATATTCTTTTACCAAAGCTGTCATAACTACTATTCGGCTAGAAAGTCGAAAGAATACGACCTAAACTAGGGGGCCGGACACGATCGGCTGGATTTGGGAATTTGGGATTTTTAAACGGTAATTTAGGGAATTCTTGCGTGCATTTTATATGGCAAATAGAAGAATAAAAGTGAATCTGAGTGCTCGTTTCCCTGCATATATTATCGGATCCTGATAACGTCAACAACTGATGAAAACATACAATATGAAAGGGAACTGTATGTGCCAATGCTATTCATTAGCTATTTGTTGTTCGATTGCCTGCTATTTCATAATCCGACATAAACTTCACAACGCTGCCATTGAATTAAGATTGGGGATTCCAGAGTCCAATAACAAAATTCCTTCATATGATGCAGCACACTTTTGAGCATACCTTCACAGGTATAGTACTAGACAAAAACCAAGAAAGTGATATAAACCTCACAAATTTGAAAACTGGGGTGCTATTAAAAATGTGCCCTTTGCTTTAAGGAAAAATACAGCCCAAGTAAACTTGCGTGATTCCCCTGGCAAGATGGCAGTCTGAAACAGACTCAGACTGACCTTGACCTTGGTCCATGACTTTTGAATCCTCCACCACATGAGAGAACCCCTATTGCACCTTAACCCCAAGTCTGGTTAAATCGGACTTAAAGCTTTTCGAAGGAGACGCGAAAACCGAAAACTTAAAAAAACCAAAAACCTACCAAACTGGAACACACACATACAGAACATTCGCACCCTCGAAATATCCCACTCTGCTTTTCAAGCCAGGGGTGGTAAAAAAACAACTGATAATGTCCAATAAATGTACAAGGGGAGGGGTTAAATGAGGGGTAAAACTTCTTGAAAAACATTAATTTAGTATTTGGCCACTTCCAGTTACACAAAATACATCACAGTCCTCGGATGCTAGTGTCGCGTCACGGGGTGAATGATAGGCCTCTTATGAAACTTCCTTTGACCTTGATATGTGACCTTGACCTTGATATTGTGACCTTTGACCTTGATGTGGACCTTTGACCTTGATATGTGGACCCTTTTGGACCTTTGATATATAACTTTGACCTTGTACATAACCGTTGACCTTGATATATAACCTTTGACCTTGATATATAACCTTTGACCTTGATATATAACCTTTGACCTGATATGTGACCTTTGACCTCAAAGGAGGGGTTCCATGTAATAAGCTGATTCCAACTTTTCAAATGAGGGCCATTTTACATTTTCAGCCTTACAAACGGACCTTGCATGACCTTGGACATTGGTATGTGACTTTTGACACATCAACCAATAATGACCCATGTGCACTATGGACTCTCAAGTTTGGTTTAAATCTATCCAAAGTTGCGATATTACGGCAAATGTGAACCCCTTTTCACAACGAACAACCCGTGACAAAGTGTCCTGTGTCTCCCTGATTTAAGGCAGGCGACACAAAAAGGGACATCCCAACAAGTTTAACCCATGCTGTAGTTCCTTACCTGTGTCTCAGTGCCTCTATTTCATGCCTTAATGGGGCATGTCTGTAAAGTCTTGTCTTCACCTGGGTAACCAAGAACACTGCCATCATGGATCCCTTTGCCTCCTATATAGGTCTGTGAGAGTCCAGGGACTTCAATGTTGAGCTACAGGAGCATAAAATCTCAAAATAAAAGCAATAACAAGTTTAGGTACTGTGGAAGCTCTCCTCTCAATGAAGTTATAACTTTCTCACGCTGGACATATTAAAAATGTGGTTTTACTTTTTGTATGGCTGGGAAAATACCTACAAAAATTGTTAACCAATTTAAAAAAAATTAAATTTATTGTTCAAAAAGAAAAGTGGTTTTGTATATTACATTTGTGGATGATTTTCATTTAAAACAAATAATTCAGTTTAAGCAGACAAACCTAATAGCTAAACCGGCATCTTGAGCGTATGTATCGGTGTTGTTAAAATTTAAGTGGTTAAACTTTTCAATTGCTCGTGCAGGACACAACTCATTGCCACCAAACTCAGGTATAAGGTACAAACAGAGGCCTTGAGATTTTAACGTAGTTCTCCAGGAGACAAGGATGAATATTTTTTTTCCCTCGAGATAGCCAGAGCACACAGTGTGGAAAAAAAAATCCATGCGCACTTGGCCGGATTCGAACCGGGTCAACCGTGCGACCTCCGTATTACTAGCACGGGCTCAACCAACTGAGCTATCAAGTCTGGGCTGGTAGAGCGTGATGGAGATAATCTATAGTGTTAGGTTAGGTTAGCAACAGTGTAGTTTAAAAAACCACCTTGTTCCCATTTCTTCAATTCCAATGGGAATGGGTCCAAATGGGTTTGGACTAATGTTGGAATACACCACTTCACACAAGTGCTTCACCCTATGTTCATGTTTCACTTATGTTTTGAACAATCAAAACTCACAGCAAGCCAATTTTGAAATCATTTGATAATTTTCTTACCTCTGCATTTTTCAATGGCCATGGTGATGATGGATGTTGGTCACTCGTGAAAAATATACGTAGAATGCAGTGACTGGGGTCGTCACCAGGGTGGAAGCAAGTTCAAGGGTGCATGTTGTCACCATGATACTGTGTCCTTGATGCCTGACAGGTGAGAAAGTTATCGCCAAGGATTCTTTACACCTGAATAATAATTTTAAAAATTAATTATTTGAATTACTTGCAAAACATGATGAATTGAATCAAATACATCAAATACAACTAGCAAGTAATCATGGAAATGAATGGGCTGAAAATACCCAAGTATAAGAACATTGATGGCGGTCGCAAATTAAAAAATTCATGTAAAATAGCAGTACATAAAAAATGCTAGAAATTGAATAAAATAGCAATACTTAAATAGAATAATAGTAGAGTAATCACATACAAAAAACCATTCATCTTGTGGTTGCAAGCAGAATCGCATTTGTGAAGGCAAAGTAAAATTCTTACAACCAGACCTGAAAATTCCCACATTTTGAGCCAAAATTCAAGAGTTGGGGATCTCGTTCCACAACGATGAAGTGCGACAAACATAGAATTACTCGAAAGAGTTACTTCTAGCATTCTGTGTAAAAGCCTTGAATTATTCACAATTCTACCACTGCAAAAACCAAACTGATTGTCATAAGTATACTTGTTCTCATCTACAAGGACCGATCAACACCAATAAGCGCTTTCCATTACCCTACATAGAATACTGGTTAATGATACTGTCCTTAACTGTCCAATATCATCTTTAGGCTTGCCAGACCCTTTAAACACAGGTACAACATCACCAACTTTCCATGCTTTTTGGAACGTTGCCTATCCTGAATAAAAGTATTAAGAAGCTTGCATAATGTGTGCAAGTTCCTTTCAACAGGATTTCAAGAACACGGGAGAATATCATCAGGCTCTGGAGACTTGGGAGGTATCAAGATTCCTGATAACATCAACTACCTCATCATCTAAAAGGTATCCAAAGAAAGATGGGGTACTCCATGGGAAGGAGCCACATCCAGTAGAGATTCAGATCAAAATGGATCTGAAAGTCTCAAATCATTATTATGCAAATTTACCCGGACACAAAATATGCAGGTAAGTATTAAAGTGACATGAGTTTTATCATCACTTTAATGAACACCACACAGAGCGCATTTCATAATTTTGTAAGTACTCTTGCCATCAGGTGGATACGATTGCCTTATCTCAAATTTGAAGAAATATTTGTTAACTTTCTTGAGGTGCAATTATGCCAAGCTGCTTCGTACACTCCTCAACATGATTTGGATGCAAAAACACCAAACCAAGGCTCTACAATAAAATCCGCTGACTTTGAATGTCTTCCTCTCTTCATATGTCATTCTAAGAGAAAGATCCAAGGGGTGCACCTTAGTTAGTTAAAATATTTTTTACAGATTTCAAACTGCCTGATTTGTGAAATTTGGGCTAGAAATAGAGAGCCAATTGCATGTGATGTAATTCTCGCATTTGCAATATGGTGTGCCGCTCGTGGTTTACCCTTACCCGTCCAATTTTTGGTTTAAATCGCAAGGGTCGACCATCGCCGTTCAGCTTTCATTGGATTACCACACTATTAGTGTGATTTTTTATGCTGACAAAGCTCAATGCAAGAAGTTGTGGAGTTCAAAAGAAAGACACTCAGTTTCTATAGTGTAATGGCCATTTTAGTGTGTCAATCGCACGCAACCAATGGCGAAAATGATGCGACGATTTCCTGAGGCAGCGTTATACAATAATTAGGCAACAGCCCAGTGAGCGCTCTTCGGCCGGAGTCTGTGCTGTAATTCTTGACAAACTTAATGATCATGTGCCATGTTTCCTGTGTATATTTCTTATGCAGACTCTGGATGTTGAGTTTTTTCCCATGATGCATCTGGAAAACATTGTCTCCTCTGAGGCACATCATCTGGCGTGCACCATATTGCGAATACAACACTTAGTTGCTAAGCACAATGCTTGCTGTGATTAGATAAGTTATGTGAACTCAGTGTTTTTATCTCATGCCAACTTATATTTTCAATGTTTCTCAAAGTACGCATAAGTAGGTGCTCACACATCAAATATAAATTGAGAAAGATTTTATAGGAGAGATCCAATTTTAGGAACAGGGGAAATGTGATGACTGATAACACGCAGAGCTAGGATTGGAAAACCAAATTCATGTAATTGAGCTATAACTTCCTTGGGTGAAAGGTGGTTGTGTAGTTATATGGCCTCCATTTTTCGGATTAAACTTTTAAAAATATTATTTTCTCAATTTTATTTTGAAAAATTTCGCACGGGAACATATTTTTTTCTATCAAGAGAGAAAGGGGAATACCCCTATTTATGGTTGTGCTAAGTGCACCTGTTTAGATGCACAATAGGGGAAGTGGGGAATTCCCCAAGGATTGCTAATTAGAAGGCTCGTTGTATGATTTAAAAGATCAAAACATGCAAGATCTGGGAAATTCCCCCAAGAAGTTTAGATATATGAAAGAGGATGTAATTCGGGTGATGAATTCGATTGGTCGTAGGTAAGGTTAGTTTAGGATGAGGATGATGGAAGAATATTGTTAGAAAGGTGGAATCTATCTGTGAGTAGTTAAATAATATCAATGGAAGGAATCTCTGCCAGCTATCCACTAGTAACAAGTAGCTTGAAGATAGCTGTTTACTCGCATTTGAGGGACCTGTGTCAAGTTACTAGTGCCAGGCTATATAATTCCATGTGAGCAGAGTGCAATAATTATTTCTTACTGTGCTTGAAGCGGAAGGTGCTGGGAATCAAAAATTAGGATTCCAAATTGTGGACAGATAGAAAACGTGGGGGTATGTATTTATTGGACTGAATAGCTGTGGATTTGTGTTGTCGAGGGACTTAATTTAACCTGGCGTCTGAACTGCCGGACAGAAAGTTATCTTCAGGATCTGAGAAGATTCCAAAGAAAGAAATATTACGACCTGAAGAGTTAAATTATGATGAACTTTGCATGTACTGTCATTTTGGAGTCTTCGCTGTGGGACCTATCATCGTTGAACTGCAAGCCTTCAACATAGGATTCGAGAAATCTTTAGGATAGAGTAGAGTATCTTAAACTGGTAGTATATGTCATTTTGTTTTGGACATACAAATTCTTGAACCCAAACAAGTAACGATCATTAAAACTTGTTTTGTTATATAAAATTTAGATTCACTGTGCACCAAGGCGCATGATTTGTGTTTGAAAGGTATTTCTGACTTAGGGGCCCGAGACGTCGATAACAGAAGTGGGGGGTGTCGGGAATTGAATTGAGATAAATGTGAGCCTTATTTCAGAATTTACACACCTAAAAGTGTGTGATAATATTGTAAACATTGTGCACATTTGGGCTACAAAATTTTGGGAGTGGGATTAGCATGTAATACCATTGTAGTTGGTCACGTTAGTTATTGGTTGTAGAGTAGATACAACAACTGGGAATTTGATCCAGAAGTGTTCATTGGGAAATTTAACTTGGCAGAGACGTGTGATGAGCTGAAGAAAGCCCGAGTTATGAATACGAGCCAAGCATTAGGACTGAGGCCAAAAACATTTGCTCTGAGAAGCAATTTAATCAAAAATAGTTGATTGAAAAAAGTTAGTCCATGAAGAATTGTTTGGATGATTCTTATTGGATAAGATTCAGGAAGTACAAGGACAGGGCACAAGTGATGCAGTAAAATTAAAGAGATTGAAATGGCCATGGAAAAAAGGAAGAATAAAAATTAAATTGAATTGGAACAAGAGAAATGGCAGATGCCAAGCAAAAAGAAATTCAACAAAAGAAATGGAAATGCAACACAACAGAAAAATGCAAATGGCAAAATGAAAAGTTAAGACAAAAAGAGATGATAGAACATTTAAATCAATTTAAAAAAAAGGATTGGAAAAGGAAAAATACAGAATTGAGATGAAACAAAAGGAGCTTGAAGCTCAATTAGAGTTAGAAAAATTGAAACAAAGGCTGGCTAATCAGGGGACTCTTCCAAGCCCTCTGGTTTTGAAGTGCGGCGAAGAAAATATTGCCGAGTGCCAAAATTTCAGGAACATAGAAGATTAGTACAAACTTCTTACACTTTGAGGAAAATTGCCATATAGCTTGAAAATGGCCCCCAAGGAGTCTTGGACCTTGTTGCTACAGCAGTGGTCATTGGTAAAGCCGAGAAATATATAGACCCGGTCATTAGACAGATGAGTGATTATGAAGAGGTAAGCGCGGCTCAAAGCATATGAATTGGTGCCAGACGCATATAGACAAAAATTCAGGTCTGTATGAAAAAGGTATGGACCAGACCAATGTTGAAGTTTCGCCCGGGTAAGGAACAATGTGATTGTGGAGCCTCGAAAGAAGTCGGGCAAAATTTGGTCAAACTTAGGGGGGTGATGTTAGTGAGAATTCAAACAGTGTTACATCCAGATTATTCAAAAACAAATCTGGATGAAAACAAACTTGACAGTTTGCGTGAGACAGCCGTAAAGGCCGACGATTATGGATTGACCCACAAATTAAGCCATACTAGTAGGTCTAGCCAAAGTAATTGAATAGTACAACAAAATACAAAAACATAATCGGGGTTCTAACAAAGCGTTCATGGTAGCACTCAGGAGGGGACATCCCAGGTCAGGTTCCCATGAAAAGGGGAGTAAAGAAAGTTAATGGTGCTAATCAGAACCCAGTGGGGGGGTATGGACCAAATCAAGTTCATATGCAATCACTGTAAGAAGCCAGACATACAAGGACACGGTTGTGGGAGATACATGGCTATCCACCCAAAAAGAGGGGAGCCAAACAAGCGAGTCAAAAACCAATAGGATGTTGCAGTTACTTGAGAGGTCAACAGTCATTTCTCTGTTCAAGAAAACAAAGACAATCCAACAAAGGGAATTGACACAGGAAAAAGTAAGGGATGACTTAAAGCCTTTTGTTTTGGAGGATTGGGTCACTTTCAGGTGATAGTTTAGATTCAAAAACCATTAGAAATCATGCGCGGACACGTGCTGCGCGCAGGTCCATGATATTGGAAGATGCACTTCCATTTGATATGAGAGTTCCACAGGAACAGGCAGTGATTCAGGGGAGAGGTATGGATTGTATAGTGTCCCCCTTCACAAAATGAATGTTGAATTTGAAAATCAAACGGGTTCTGGAACTGTCACCAATTGGTGTTAGACAAGAACTCCCAGTTAAAGGGGTCTCCATGTTGTTAGGGACTGATTTGGCAGGGGGGAGGTACTCCCAGATCCCACAGTTTCCCAGGTGCCTGGACCGTGGATAAAGTTGAGAGGAATTAGACATTTTGCCCCCCATGGCAGAGGAAAACTAGGTCAATGACCAGAAAAGCCTCACAGGTAAACAGTGAGCAGGTGATGGTCAAAATACTCACTCATATAGGAAGGAGTGTTGAGGAGGACTTGTCCCAAATTTAGAGGATACTTTTTCTCAAAATTAGAGGAATTGGAAGGTCATCTTCCCTCTTAGGGGAGGAGACTAATTCCCTGTTGAGTTGAAAATCCAGCGGCCGCTGAGGACAAACAAAGTGACAAGCTGGTAAACATGAAAATCCAAGCGCTGCAGCATGGGATAGGGTTAGGGACTGTAAGGAGACCCTTTAAGCCATGACAAGCTGTAAATGAGCACACACGACCCCAGCACTAGGAAATTAGGTGAGATGGCATTGTCGCAACAGGAAGACGAGCACTCCTGTATGTTCTACAAAGCAAAATGGGGTCCTCATGAGAAAAATGGCTGGCCACCGAGTGCACTGTGATGAAAGAATGGAAAAGGTTGGGCATCAAATTGTAGTGCCAAAGCGGATTGATACCATAGGGAAGTGATAGGCAATGCATAGCCCATGATGTCCCATGGGAGGACACTTAGGTGTGATGAAAACACATGACAGAATTAGAAGTCATTTTGGGTGGCCTACACTCAGAAAAGAATGTGATGAGTATGTAAGACTTGTCACACAGTGTCAAAAGGGGGGCAATGCCCAATCAGAAAAATTACTACTGCCCCGTGCAACCAATAACCCGCATTGATGAGCCTAAGTTTAGTAGGGTTTTAATAGATGGTGTAGGCCAATTACCAAAGACCAAAGTCAGGAGAATCGTATTTACTGACCATCATGTGTGCTTTCCACAAGATTCCATGAGGTTGTACCCTGAGAAAATTATTAGGATCCAGCATATACGTGAACAGGCTCTCTAACAACGTTTTTCACCTAGTAGGACTTCCAAAATCAATTCAGACTGATCAAGGATCAAATTTCAGTCATGGGTTGTAGTTTTCCAACAGTCATGGACCAGTTGGGAAAATATTTCCCAGTTACAGTTCTTCAGCATACACCCAGAATCCCAGGGGGCCCGGAAAGCGTACCACCCAACATTGAAAACAATGATCAAACCTATGTTTTGATTGAGAGCGGATGGGGAGGAGGGAGTTCATCTCCTGTAATTTGCTACCAGGGAGCTGTACAAGAGTTAATTAGGATCATCATTGAGTTGGTGTTGGTAACAACGTTCGGGGGACCATGAAAAACTACTGAAAAAAAATGGTGTGTAAAAATCCTGATGTGGAATTTGTTAGACTATGTGTCTCCAATTCAGACACCAGGCTCCCAAGAGCTCACAGAAAATTGCCATATACAAAATCTCACAACGAGTCAGGCAAAAATGAAACATGGTATGACAAGATGCCAGGAACGAGTATTCAAATCCAAAGAAGAGACAAATGTTTTGGCACTTTTCCAAGTACAAGGGAATCCTTGAAGCCAAGTATTATGGCCATATGAGATGAGACAAAGTGGGAGACCTTCGACTATGTGATCAAAACACCAGGTCGACGTAAACGTCGAAAATGATTGTCACATAAAATTGCCAAAGCGTTATAATGAAAGAGATGAGAATGTTAAAGGCCCTGCGTGTGTGTGTCATCAGAAGTTAGTGATAATGTACAAATGATGACCATCACAGAATCAGAACCTGAACAAAACGGCACTGGTAACACAGCAAATGATTATGGTGTCAAATTGCAAAATTCTGACATACTTGCCAATTTTAGCCAAGAAATAGGTCCATCCTCCCACAGGTCAACAAGGTGAATTGTAAGAGCTAATCATGAGTGGGAAACATATTTCCTGATGTAATAGGAGACACATGTCATAACCCATGCACCTGGATGTAGGTGAATTCCAACCTGTAAAGCAGCATCCGTATAGAGTGAATCCTAATTAAGTTGCCAACAAATCAGAAATGAGGTGAAATACTATTGTTGACATGGAATAGTTTAGTAGAGCAAGGAAATAGTGAATGGAGTTCCCCATTCATTCTGGTTCCCAAACCTGAGGGTTCATTTCGTTTTGTCAGATTTTCGAAAAGTCAACCCTTGTTCCAAAAAACTGACTCAGATCGATCCCACGGATTGATGATTGCTAGATCGAGTGGGAAAAAAATTGCCAAATGTTGTTAGCAAATTGTATTTGTTGAGGGTTATGCCAAATTCCCTCCGGGACCGTGCCAAAGAAAGTTCAGCCTTTTGTACGCCCGATGGCCTATTACCAATACAATAGAATGGATTGGGTCTCAAAATTCTGAGGCAAATTTCAGAGATTAGGTGATTTGAACAGAGTAGTTGCAGACCAGAAAATTGTGAAGCCTATGTCGATGATCTCCTTGTGTACAGTGAATCATGGGAAGAACACATGGAACAGCTCCATCAGCAATTTGAGAAATTATCTCAGGCAGGGTTAACTGTGAATATCTGGTGAAAAGGAATTTTGCCATGCAAAAGTTCACATACTTAGGGCATGCAAATGTCACATACTTAGGGCAAATTAGGGCCAATCCTGAAAAGTTGAAGCAATTGAGAAATTCCCCAACCATAGTGCAAAAAGAGATTTACGAGATTTAGGGAATGGTAGGGTTTTATTACAGAAAAATTACTGTTCCCAAATTTTCAGAAAAGTGCGTTTGTCGCTTGACCAACCTTCTGAAGAAAACGCAAAATTGTGTGTTGTGGTCCGAGCAATGCCAAATAGCATTTGAGAAAATCAAAGCTATTTATGAATGCGACAGTTTTGAATGCGCCAGACTTTCAGAAAAAATTCAAGTTGACAGTGATGCAAGTGATGTAGGATGTGGTGGAGTTCTCATGCAAGTAAGATGAAAAATGATGTAGATAATCCTGTATGTTATGACTCTAAGAAGTTGGACAAACATCAGAAAAACTACTTAACCAATGAGAAAGATTATGCCCTTGCATGCTACTTCAGTGAATGTACTTGAGTACAACAGTGCCCCCGTTATAGTGTACACGATCACAATTCGTTGACTTTCATTCACAAGAATGAAAGTAGAATCAAAGATGTGTCAGGTGGAGTTTAACTACTACAAGAATACAATTGGACATAAGACATATCAAAGGAAAAGATTAAATGTCTTAGCAGATGCCTTGGCCAGAGCTTCCTAAATTTTGTCAGAATAGTTGATATTTACAAATTATGTACAGAGGCTGAGCAGCAATTGCCAAGCAAATAATAAAAAAAGTGTGTCAAATTTTGCAACCTTAAAACGTATGTAAAATAACCACACAATGGTTAAGGTATTAAAGCCGATTTTGGAAATTTTCATTTCATCAAATTTTCGTTAAGGGGAGGATGTGATATGGCCTCCATTTTGTGATAACTTTTAAACCTTTTTTTCTCAATTTTATTGAGAAGAGACTCACGGGAAAAGTATTTTGTTACTATAAAAAGAGAGAAATGGGAATACCACTTAGTTGTTTTGCTAAGTGCACCTTGTTTTTAGATTGCACAATAGGGGAAGTGGTGAATTCCCAAGGAGGCTAAACTTAGAAGCGGTTTATGCTTAAAAGATCAAAACATGCAAGATCAGGGAATCTCCCCATAGAGTTTAATATATGAAGTGATGTAATTCGGGTGATGAATTGCGATTGGTCAGCTCGGAAGGTATTATGTTATGCTGGGGAATGAGTAATGAAATATGTTTAGAAAGGGGAATGCTATCGTGAGTAGTTAACTACTATCACTGGAAGGACTTTCTGCCAGCATCCACTGTAAACAAGTAGCTTGAAGATAGCTTTTAGGGTTTTTTTTTCTCTGATTGAGCAAACCTGTGTCAAGTACCTAGTGGCCAGGATATAGAATTCCATGTGAGCAGAGTTGCTTGTAATTATTCTATGTGTCTTTGAAAGCCGGAAGGGCTGGGAATCAAAACTAGGATTCCAAATGTGGAAGAAGAAATCGTGAGTTGATTATCTTGGACTGATTATACTGTGGATTATGTCGTCGAGCGCTTAATTTAACCTTGTCGCTTTGAACTGTTTGGACAAAAGTTATCTTCAGGAATGAGAAGATTGCCCAAGAAATATACTACCTGAGAGTTAAAGTAGTGTGAACTTGCATACTGTCATTTTGGAGTCTTCACGGTGAGGACCCAATTTGTCTATTCATCGTTTGAAATGCAGACGCCTCCAACATAGATTCTAGAACTCTTTATGAAGAGAGTAATCTTAAATGTGTAATTAATGGAATTTTGTTGGACATACCAAATTTTTTTCCTTGACCCAAATCTAAGGAAAGATCTAGAAACGTTTTATTATATAAAGATTTAGACACTTGTGAGCAGAGGCTCATTTATTTGTGTTGTTTGAAAGGTATTTCTGAAAAACCTGAGGCGTCAAAGAGACGTCATAACAGGATTAGACTAACTTTAACTTGCTTCTATCGGTCCTAAGCAGAACATGCCCTACACTTTTCTGATGAATGAACTAAGGTGGCAAGCACCTGAATCTAATTCTTCCAACCTTATAGTAGCAATGAGACAAGGATGCTCCAAATACAGCAGGGCTCGATTAGAGGGGTTTACATGCCACAATATGCATGTAACTTTGCTCTGTGCATGCAGAAGTCTTCCTGTGCATGAAAATGGTTTTATTCAGCCCATTTGGAAGAAAAATCAGGAGGGTGCATGTAAATTTTATCTTCTAATCGAGCCCTGTCCAATTTGTGAACACAGCTCTAAGAAAATGACAATGTTACCACTATTAACTACTACCCGGCACCATTAAGTGATGCTGTTTTCATTTCAGCCTTCGTTTCATCTTTATCGGTCCAGCCGTAGGTTGCCTACTCTAGTAAGGTCTGCATTGATTGCTTAGTCGGCAGAGCTTAGAGATTCTCTGTGGAGTCCTGCCACGTCTTTGGTGAGGTGGGGAGCATAGGGATTTCTGCTTTCTGTAAGGCTGCACCCTGTGAAATCATTGCAAATAGTTATAAAATCCAATTAACACTACAAGGTTTTGCAGGGAGTCCCACACAAGCATCTCAAAGGAAATAAAAAACACCACTCCACCAAAGCAATGACGACTCTTCTTCTTAGGATATCACAAATCATTGGTCCATGGCCCTAGGTGGGGTCTAGGATTTATTAAACGAGAGCGATCCGGGAGGACGACGTGTTGTTGTATCCATGATATGGGTCTCTCCTAACCATGGCCCATGACGGTCTCGGAAAATCTGAAATGGTGGACAGACAATAATATGCATATGCTCGGAAGACCATCTCCACAGAGTAGTACATGCATGCAACACCCTGGTAAATCCATGATGATCTTCATCCAATTTGATCAGAGCTTATCAGCAGCAAAAACTAGATCTCAAAATCTTTGGTTTTGCATGAGAGTCGCAATTCCTCAGCTTGTCAGTAATTACACGGGAATTATTCTCACAAAATTTTGGCTAAATACCCCACAAATTTCCAACCAAACAAATGCATTTCCTTGAGATAGCAATAGTATAACAGAGAATTTGGCACATTGCATCATACTTTATAATCTGATGTGGCTTTATTTCATTAGTGGAATAAAGCACAAGAAAAAGAGAAGATGCAAAGGATAAATGGAATAATGCAAATTATCCATAACCCTAAATTGAAATGAGGAAGGACACTGAATGGAATTAAAAGCAAAAATTCTGATACTTGATAGAGTTCAGACGGGGTATACCCTGACATTCAAAAGGTGATTAACGTCTAAGTTGGGGTCTACCAGGCATCTCAAAAGTGAGCAATTTTTACTAATTTGAAATATAGGGTGTCATTTCCCAGGGCTGAGTTATGGGAACAGTGAACTAAGGCAAACATACATTTCTGCCATTACCAGTACATGCCCTCAACACAAGTAACACGTTTCTTTTTTAAAAATCCAGCTTGTTTACACAGTGTATACACAAGATTCCCCCACACAAACTTCATGCAGTAAATATCTGTGATACTATGAATTATATGTATCTTGGTTGACTGAAGTTGTGAGGAAACAATGCTGTTTTCAAGACTAAATTTCACACTGGTGGCGGTAAACTACCAGAGGTGGAATTGTTAGGAGGAGAGTATGAGTATTTAAACGACAGTCATCAACCACATGTGTCATTTTAGTGTCACAAAGAGACTTGATTAATTCACTTACTTACATTATATATAAAGTTACGGAGAAAGCCAAGTTAGAGCAGACGGAAATTGGATGGAGGACCGGAGAGAAAAACCTGCGAGGCTGAGTTGGAAACCAAAAAGCACATGAAATCGCGGGAACGACGAGCGGTCGAACCCGGGACCTCGAGTGGGCGAGAGCGAGGGAAGACCCCACTGCGCTAACCCGGACCCACCCCCCCCACAGCGGTGTTAGGATTTGTTAAATAACATTTTGGAATAGGTTTTGGTCCTCTGAGGTTTTCAAACCTACATTGTTGCAATAACTGACTATGTCTTATGACCCCTCTTGTGCCTAAGGGACTGGATGGTAACATTCCAAAGGAAAGGGATACTTTCATGGTTCAATGACCCAATTCCACTGAACAATGGGTTAGATTAGGGATTTCTCATTAATCATGTTGTAGTAAATAAAATTTATAAGAAATTCTAGGCTAAGTGGTCTAACTTGACTGAACCGCGGACCTGTTCCTCGAGAGGTTAGGTAATGCATCCTAAGTCCACTAGACCACGCTCTCTGGGTAATATTAATAATTCTGGTTAGACAATACTATACTGGCGAGGGAAAGTGGTGGAAAGACAATTTTGTGTTAAACAACATTTGCATCCAACTAAGCACGTATTACTTCTCATCTGATTATAGTGTTACCAAATCCAAAAGTTTTGCCACAACAGCAAGAAAGAATGTATACAAAAATCATTCCAAATACGGCAATTTGATCCAGCATTTACTGACCTCATTTCATCGCAGGGCTTGTCTGCCTAGATAAACACTGTGTTTTTCTATTTAGAAACAAGTCCTTGGTGGGCCCCAGGCATTGATTAAGAGCCCATCATTTCTTGGATGTTTCTACTGACTCTTATTTTTTATGTTTCAAGGATTAAATCCGACATGCGTACACTTTTGGCCTTTGGTCTTTTTAAAACCGGTCATGGCGACTACCACACCCCACTTTGGTCACCAGATTAGTACTTCGATAATATAGAGCTGTTATAGGTTCAGTCTCCATTAAGTCACTCTACCACCTGTTGAAGGAGTGTTTTCTCAAAGGCTTTCTGCACTCACTCCATCTTTGAAGGTAGCTGGCCCATTTGTTACTTCTGCTCAGCCTCAAACTCAGCCCACTCTCTTGCGCTACACAAAAATATACACCTTACTCTTTTAAACGTAAACATACACCTTGTAAACATAAGCATACTCCTCCATTACTTATCATAAACCACGAAAGCAGTTTTCAAGTCAACCTTTTTTTCTGCTCTGAAAGGTAAATGATGATTTCGGGAAGATAAATCCAGTACTGATCATTTCATTTCTAAACTAGAATTTCGCGGCTCTCCTCGGCTTCCCGTGCTCCTATATCCAAAGAATAGAATCTGTGTGCCCCGCCCCATGACCTTTGACCCTGCACGTGACCTTTGATCCAAACATATAAGGGATCGAATGGTGCACCTATGCCAAAAGTTTGGTTCCAATTGAACTTCAGTTTTCAATTTAATCATTTTACAGTGTTTTAGCCCATTCTTTTCAACTTGACCGTCCCATTACCTTTTATACCTTTCACTGCCCTTGACCTCATCAACATATGAGGGATCCCCTTGTGCACCTATGACAGAAGTTTTGGTTCCATTGGAAGTTAAACTTTTCAATTGAGGATAATTTAAAAAAACTAACATTTTTTTTTTGACACACACATCCACCACACACACATACAACCCCCAACATACACACCACAACACAAGATTGCTAAGTGTCCTGCCAGCTATAGCTGGTTGGCCACAAAATCCAAACCTGTCACAAGTTGAGTTTTAAAGCATGGATAAGCTGTAGAATTTTTTGTTGTGGATTATTTATTGCGATCATAAAGCCATGGTTTATTTTATTTCAAATTTCAGTTCATAAAAAGTATATGCTGTTTGGAAGCTGATATATTACATAATATAATATGACAAATCAACCGGATAATGAAGGTGATGATAGAAATCTCTAATAGTTTGAACAAAAGGTTTAAAATGCTTTCATGGCTCCACACGTTTATTTCTAAAGACACATTTCTTCTGTTGAAAAAAAATCAAAACAAACTACAATAGAAAATTATGAAGGTTTCATCATTATTATAATATTATACAATGATAACACATCATGTCTACACTCCTTTCTGTAACTTATGTTCACAATAACAAGGTAATATGGCCAATGGCATGTTTTTAGCCAACAGTGTACATGTGGGCATTTATCACCAGTCCATAACTACAGGTTGGACTGGTCTGGAGACAACTTCTTTGGGTTTTTTTTTTTTTTTTTTTTTTATGTTGAATTGTTATTTAATTTTCGTTATGTATTATTTTGAAGGTTGTTGATTGGGGTCTGGTGGCATATTTTGTATGTTTTATCCCAACCTCCAGACCCAAGGACAGGTAATAAAAAAAAAAAGAGCACAAAGAGCACTTTGAGCTCTTTTTCTAAGAGCACATTTCTTCTGTATTAAAAAAAAGCAAAACAAACTACAAAATAGAAAATTATGAAGGTTTCATTATTATAATATTATAATGATAACAAATCATGTCTACACTCCTTTCTGTAAAAGGTAATATGGCAAATGGCATGTTTTTAGCCAACAGTGTACATGTGGGCATTTATCACCAGTCCATAACTACAGGTTGGACTGGTCTGGAGACAACTTCATTGGGCACAAAAATGCTGTTAGCCCGTTTGGGTGGGGTCAAGGCAAAAGCATTCAACAATTTCCGGGTTGGGGTGGCAGAAAACAAGAAGTGGAAAGTCACATTTGATCAGTTTAGATACTATACATGCTACCGATTCTAGAAAATATGGCATTAAATTAATGGAATAAAACAATTATTAAAAGAGATACAAGTGAGGAATTCTTAACCTATTTTGAGTCCTATCAGGGAACATAGTTGGCAGTGGTGTTTGTAACCCACCCTTTTTATATTCAACCCACCCTTTTTATGAAAACACCCTTTATACTGAACTCAATAACCCACCCCTTTATTTTATGGGCTGTGACACTTGGTGTGTAGTGAGTTCTGAACCACATCCAGCATCCTTAGATAGTTGGCAGTAGTGTTTGTAACACACTTTTTTTTATTTTCAACCCATGAAAACATCCTCCCACCCTTTTATTCTACAGGCTGTGACACTTGGTGTGCAGTGGATTCTAAACCACATCCAGCATCCTTAGTAATACATAGCTGGCAACTGTATTTGGATTAACCATCAAAACCCACCCTTTTTATTTCTGGACCCACCCTTTTTATTTCTGGACCCACCCTTTTTACAAAAGCACCCTTTATACCAATGAAATCCAGTACCCCACCCTTTTACCAATTTTCAGAATTTTTACAACCCACCCTTTCTAAAGCGTGGGGTACCAACTATGGGGAATGTAAGGCATTTTTAGTGCACTTTATGCTATGGAAATGCAAAGTCACACATGTGTGCAAAAGACAAGTAAAAAACTTGGTTCAAATTAATAACCACCCTTGACATAAATGCAATTGGTCACATTGACTGTCAAATTAATGTCATCCCAAAATACAGGCAAAATTACCCACTTTTTAGAAGTGGACTTCACACAAAATTTTAGTAGTATCCCCAGATAGGATTCACAATTAGATTACTATTCAGTG
>JAMKCH010025211.1:0-19422 GCA_023653785.1 Ophioderma brevispina
AACACAAAATTTTATTTGCTTCGGCTTTTGAGTGATTTTCTAAAACTTTTCTGTGTCATTTCATTTGACACATTTTCCGGTAGTTTTGACCAATATTTGTGGTTTCCCGGCAAACTAATTTTCCGTGTCAATGTGACACTTTTTGTGTCAATTTAAACCAATATAGAATAAGAGAGTATGAATAGGGTTGCATTAAGGGCAACATCATCTTTAATGCTTGCTACATTTTTTTGATTCACGTAGTTAGTAAAAATGTTCACACAGACCCTTGGTGAAAGATTCAAAGTAATAACTAGGTCACGTACATCAATATAATAATAGATATTGACACATGCCAAAATCGGTTGGCAGGTCAAAAAGTAACATATGCGGATGTGATTCAACCTACCATATATCATGTCAATCTGACTTTTACATCATGCACTCATTTTAATTTATTTTGCTGTCTTTATTTTTCGGTATTTATTCCAGCATCTAAGTGATCTCTTTGTGCACTCCATTGTGTATAAGGGCTTTCATTATGGAATGCAACTACTTGCTGTGATTTTTTTCAAACTCTGGTCATTGATGGGGTACATTCAAAACACGACCACATAGCAGAAAAATGCGGTCCACATAAACACGCCATGGGCGGTTTGATTTTTCCACAAAATATGAACTTTTCGAGTATGACCGAATTCCTAGAAAGCTGTTCTGTTTGTTTCGATATTCTTCTGAAGCTACGATGTGCTAAAAAGTGTTAAAGTTCGTTCATACTACACTGCAACGTGCGTTGCGGTAAGTTGAAGTGCTCGAAAAGTATACTGCTTGCGGTACTGCATACGAGTTAAATTTATTTAACTGCAGCTGCAGCGGATTGCGTGAGTGTGATGCAGAAGTGATTGATATATGGCATGACTGCGCAGTGCAAGGCGTAGTATGAACGAACCTTAGATGCCCTCCAAGGAAATGCCTCTGATTCTTTTGTGTGGATGAGGCCAGTGGTCACGTTAAAATAAGACTTTTAAGTCCGTATAACAAATTAAAACTGTATACATAGGCAGGCATGTCGTTAGTCCACGTTATATGACTATAATACATTCACCTATACTGAATTCCGTAAGCCCAAATTGTACCCAGTGAACTTTGACATTTCTACCGTATGTCTATTTGCATAACTATGATGCCTCTATTCTGTAAAAAGTCTCACCCTACACAAAAGTTTCCTAAAAAAGTTTCCTGTCCCCATCGTAATGTTGAGCGGACATGCAGTTCGACATTGGGGGGGGGGGGGGGGGGACTGTAAATAAAACACCACTAGGTTGTGCGTAATGTGTTGGAATAGTTGTTCCCCCCCCCCCATCACTTTGGGATCACCCGTATCTTACCTATACCCGGTGGATGTGTGTTTTGGATGAAAAGGAGCGGGAAAATGTCAAGTGACACATTACATAAAACTTAATTTACAAAGCCGGGGAAAAACCTGAGGGGGAACCACCCCCCCCCCCCCCCCCCCATTCGGTGGACGAGATAACACATGTTTTTGGCGTACTTGTAGCATGCATTTGAAAGAAAAAGACAGCTTTTGCACTTGAAACAGTTTACTCCTTGGGTAGCGAGTGTCGATTCGACCTTCATATATGAGGGGTAGCTTAACCGTAGCTTCGATCGCCCAGTCGGAGTAGCACCTTGATGACTCAATTGTTTGCTTACGCTAGGTTTGCGGCGTGTACGTTGTAAACGATGAGATTAGGCACATATAAAAAGAAGAGGATTTGCCCTGGTGCATAGGGAAAGTTAAACAAATGCCATAAATATGGTAACTATTTGTTTTTCAGGCAATATGGAAATAAGGCAAATCATGGTCATCTGGATTATTCAATTATTTCATATTGCCATAACTGCAGAATGAAAACGATATAACTCCAGGACGGAAAGAAAAGAAATATTCATATTCGAGTAGTAAACTTCACAAAGCTCTGATTCATAGCAGGATCAGTTCACTTGCTTTGTGCGTAACCCTTTCACGGGATAATGCCATCTGTAACCATTGAGACGCATTAATTGCAGCAAGATACATCCGACATAATTTGGTCAATCTGGAATGGATCGTCATAATCGATGGACACTGTGACGCTGCCAAAATTAGTTTGGTTTTTACCCACACTTGCATTATCCTGCCAATGGAATATCCTAATAAAAATGAAGTTGCTCATGTCTGTGATCAGCATGCGAATAAGATTGTAACCGAAGCAATTGCCGAAGAATGAACCCACAATAAAATAGATGAAAGACGTAAAACAGAGCCAAATAGTCGACGCTTGGTGAACGTATCCGGGTAACATTTGTGTTTGGTGTATTTGGATGTTTCGCCATTATACTCGCGATAATGTTTGGAAAATAGACCAAAAAAATTGGTTACCTTTGAATATGACGAGTCCTGTTGATTGCGGTAAATCGACTATTAAGGCTTCAAATGGCCATTTCTATGATGAGACCGGTTATGAAGAAACCACTGAAATAACTACGATGAAAAGAATGAGATAGTCAGAACGCCATTTGTTAGGAGATGTTCTGCCTGCAAATCAGGCTACTTTCATCCTTGGGAAGACGTCTAGTTTATCTCTGTACGGTCAAGAATTGTACGTGGTGCCGCTTTCGTGATCATTAGAACAGAACCATAATCTTGACTTCTATTGCCAGGATGCCATTCTTCTTCTCGACATCCGTTGTGTTGGGGATACTACTTCGCCTCCGATTGAATTCCAGAGAAGAAAACCAGTACACCAAAACGCAGATGGTCAAAATCGATGAAAAAAGGTTACAAGAAAATACTTGGAAAATGTCGAAAGCGTTATTCAAGTAGGTGAGACTTGAAACGTTAGAGGAATTGTTACCTTCTTGACAAACAATCTTCCAGAAAATGTTGAACCGTTGTTTTCTGATATTATACAAGCAGACCAAAAAGGGGAAATGTGAACCATAAACCCATATTTTATCAGCGATCATTAAAGCGATGGAATAGTGAAAAAGAGCGCTTTGGCAATATGGCGCCATCGTATTGTGCAAAGAAGATGATCTGAAATTATCGAAAACCCCCCCCAAAATAAATGGTAACATCTGTAAGAGTAACCATATATCGTATGTCTGAATGGATCAAAGCAATATAATCATAATTATGAGCTCCAATAATATTACATGCCAACCATAGACAACTTCCAAGTCCAAAATAGTCTTAGTGCAAAGGGCAAGGCTGAGGATTTGGAACTTTTGACGACACACGATGAGCCGATTCTTGGAACTAATTGCTATGGTCTTTCATGTAATTACTATGACGAAGTGCATTTCTAGGAATTTCAAGTAACCACGGCTTTTCCAGGTTTTCTTTCAAAATAAGAAACAGACATAAGCGACTTAAGAGGAACATAGGTATGAACTGGCTGGGGGTGACATTTCTCGCATCGTTGTTATTTCATTGGGCTGGTGTGATGAAGAAATTAAAAAGGGTCGGAAAGCTAAAGCATCCGGCGTCTTCCAAGCAGAAAAACCAAGAGAAGTGCAGAATGGATAGTTTCGGAATACCGCTGCAGATGTATTCTGTAAATAACAATCAAACAAGTACAACATCAATATGATTTTCAATGTCTTTGGATTTTAATCAGGTAACAAGGTGTGCCCTATTTTTTAATTAAAAAAACAATAAGCAAAAACTTTCTCATGCTTCTGTAACATTTGAAACGAGCTTTACTGCTTATTCTCAATAATTATCGCTTCTGCAGACGTCAGTATACTTAACAATATTTGGGTACGAAAAACGGTACACACCGACCAAATATACGCGGTGCGCAATGATTTGAAAAAAATTGCAATGGTGTTTTCAGTTTGCTTTCTTTTTATTTTTATCGTTTTTGTATGGATCGTCTTGTAAAAACATGATTTGAAGGTTTGTTTTCAAAAAACCAGCAGTTTTTTATTTTTGAAAAGGAAAAGTCGAATGATTGTAAAGATGCAAAAAAAACAGTCGATTACATTCAAAGAGTCTCGTGGTCCTAAAAGACGAATATCTACTCCAATAAGTTGCATATTAGCCAAATGAACTAACCAAATTCTGTCTATGGAGGTCGCATGTCCGGCATTGGTGACGTAAATGGGCCCTGGTGAAGTTATTGGACTAGAAAAGTTAATAGCCAAAAACAGGGGTTCTGCGGAATTTCCAGGATACTAATGGTCATTTAATCGGATGTATATCGTGCGTCCATTATTAAGAAAAATCGGGTAACGAGCGATTAAAACGGCAATGAATTTTAAATTTGACACTGGATATACTTTAAAAAGGATTGGGTGATTTATTGTCGGCGCTTTTTTGAGGGACACACTATGTACTACAGCTGTCTAAAAAACGCTACAATGGAAAAAGATTTTTTTTCAAATAAATCTTATTCGTTGAGCGTCACATTAAAAAAAAAGACCAGGCTATCCAATACTTGTTGTTTCATCTGATTCCCTTTTTTTCAATCGTGAGATAACAACAGTTTACAGCGGAACACACACAAAAAACGTTCAGGTTAACGGTGAAAGAAGGTGTTAATTAACCGGAATAGTTGTTACTTGAACAGTTTGAAATTAAAGTGACAGGAGGAAATTTTGTTAGGATATGGAATTTCTCGCAAATTGCACCGGATCGATGTAGACCAAATACCAAGAACGAGGTTTATTGACAAACAGTACAAAAGAAAACCCCCCGGGAAAAACCTTGTTTTGAACTTGTCTGCTTATTCCTAATCGTCCCAATAGGAAACAATGCTTTGATTTTCTGTCGTGCACACTCTACATCATCATCTTATTGCATAAAGACGGAGTATTCGGCTTATTCACTTCACGTATTATATTTATTTATATTTTTTTTTGTATTTATTATAACATTCGGCGAACATGCCAGGCAAACCCAATATTGATCAACAATAAAATTAAAGGGATGCATACATACACCAAAATAAAAACGATACAAAAAAAAAAATACAAATTACAATACAAAACATGCCAACAGACTAAAGAATCAAAACACAAAGCTAGAGAAAGGACACAAAAAGAATGAGCTAGAAGAGGTTTGGGATTGGAAAGCCAATTTGAAGGAGGGGGGAAGTGGATTTGACAATGGCTTCAGGTAAGTAATCCAGGAGTGAAGGAAAGTACGGGTAAAATGATGTCTTTGAAAGAGATAGGCGGCAAAAAGGGGGGTCAACCGCACAGGAATTAAGTTGACGCAGGCTAGTGCGGGGATGAGGTCTGTAAGGGTGGGAATGACACAAACATGGAGATTTTGAACAAATGACAGAGACTGGAAACGTCACGGCGCTTAGCAAGAGTTGGCCAAATAGGATTTAAAGAGAATCTCATGGGACAAATTCCATTGCTGTAAGATGACGCGAAAGCAAACATCTGGTGGACTCAATCCTATTAGTCAGCGTCTTGTTAGCGGAGGCCAGGTGATAGAGGCGGATTTCAAGGATGCGGCGGAAACCGGGCGAGAGGTAAAAGTGAGGAGTGTGTGATGGGAGCTGAGTAAAGGACCTGTGGATGACGGCACTTGTCTGCGAGCATTTTTGCAAATGTGTTCGACATGAAGATTCCAAGAAAGTATCCGTGAGATGAATGCAAAGGAAATTCGCAGAAGAAACCCGTTCAATGGGCTGGTTGTTGAGAGTCAGAGCAACATCTGGGAAAAGGATCCTTCTTTGTGAGATTGATCAGTGAACTTAGTTGTAGAAGGCATTGGCAGTGAGATGATTCAGACAAAACCAATCATGAATGGAGTTTATATCAGACTGAAAAAATCAACCAAATCAGAAGGAACATCGATGGGTTTAAAGATGGTGGTTCGTCTGATGTAGAACAAGAGAACTATTGGGAGAAAATGAGCAAGGGCTAAGTCATTAACATAGATAGAAAGAGGATGTGGTCCCAGGTACAGAGCCCTGGGGAAACACCAGCAAGAACGGGACAGGAGTGGAGTCAACACCAACAGGCACTAGCTGGAAGGGTTATGCCAAAAAGGTAAAACCAGAAAGAAGTGGACCGGTAATACAAAGCATGTCAGCTTAAGAAGTAGAGGACGATGCGGCACACGGTCAAAAGATTGGACAGATCAAAACCAGCGCAATGGCAATGCTTTGCGGAGCCTTCCAGGTGGAACCTACCATAGGGAGCAGCAGTGGTAGAGCACGGAAGTGGAAGACTTGGGCAAGAATCCAAATATTGTCTGTCGGTAAGGATGTTGTTGACTTGAGGTGTGGAGGATAGAGCAATGCATGATCTTTTCAAGAAGCTTCAGCAAATGGGTTGAAGAGAGAGGTCTTGTAGTTAGACACGGCATGAGGGTCGCCAAACTTGAAAACAGGGTATAACACGGGATAGCTTCCATGCATCAGGTATGCGACCAGTAGAAAAGGGCTAGGTGAAAAAGTCAGACCAAAAAATGGGGAAAATCAAATCTTGCAGTTCTCTGAGCATCAAGCTGGTGATACCATCCACCCCGGCAGAGAAGTGGTTTTAAGCTTTCCTCATGAGTAACGTGTGATTTAAGACACTGGATAGCATGCCAATATGCCAAAAAAATAACCTGGTTCGAAAAAAATTGATGGCGCTTCTTTCTGGAACTTTCCTCATGTCTCTTTAAAGAAGGATGTACTTCATAAAGAAATTTTTAATTTAAAAGATGAGAAAAACAGCTACGTGAATGAGGAAATAATCTCAGTACGTTCTGGCTTTAAGATTCCAATTTTGTAATAAATTCAAAGCTCTAAACATACGTTGGTATTTGTTTAGTATTAATTTATGAAAAGAAAATTAATTGACTGATGTTTTTTTTTTGATTGATTGACAGTACTCAAAACAGCTGTGGCCATGCAAAACAGTGTATCACACTAAATTAATTATTAATGAATCTCTGAATTGATAAAAGCAATTTTGATCAAACAAACACAAGTCTCTGTTCCTTAAAGCGTCACTGGCACATTTTCACACAAAAAAATGAGACTTCTTCAATTTGCTCGCAAATGATATTCTAGTCCATTGGAAGAATAGAGATATATTTTAAGCATAAAATAACATACCCCAAAACAGGGACATTAATAAGAGGCTAAAGACACCCATGTAATTTGTTATTAAGTTTACCATAACTTTAATCAACAAATGTGCCTATTACATGAATATCATACACTCGTACTCATTGATATTGCAATCACAAAGGTTACAGACCGGTCAAACATAGTGCATGCCGTGGGAATCAACTCCAGCGTGTGTTTATTATGGCTTGTACAGAATATTCACGGTGCGTCACAGCGCGTCACGTAAATCATTGGTAGGGAGAATTGTGATCAATTGTCAGCAAGACTGTGTATAGCAAAAAGTGTTCGCCAGATTTCGATCGATATTCTCCCTATATTGCGATATCTCTACATTTCGCGCCAAACAAAGTCGCGCTTGGGATATGTAGGGAGAATTATATGACTTATCAATCGGTATTTGTTAATGAGAAGCTCGCAGACCTTCAATGCACACCGGTACCACACCATAGACCATTTAAAGCCGAGCTAAACATTACAACATATATTAAACTTCCCTCGATTAGCAATCGTGTGAGCATAAAATATTCCAGATCGTGTAGGAAAGTCCTGAAAACAATCAGAGAAAAATGTCTTTTTAACGTGTGTTTCAATGAGACGATTATTTACCGGTGTAATCTCCGTTTAAGCCTAAGCGGCTTTATTCCCATTTGCCTTGCTAAGATGGGCCTACATCATGCTACCACATGCATCTATGTACAAAATATGAAACCAAATCTTCCGCGGCGTTGTTCATGATACATGCATGCATGCTTCGGTCATTTGAAATTCACTTCCAAACAGCCTTTGCAACATTCCCACGCTTTTTTTTTCAAAACAAGTTGAAAACTCATCTCTTTCATTAATATTATTATTATTATTATTATTATTATTATTATGTAGTAGTAGTAGTAGTAGTAGTGTACGTAACGTATCACTGGAAAACGTTCATGGGCGCACACCACTAAATAAACGCTCCATTGAAACACGTAAAATACCATATCACGCTTTCTGATTTGTACCTCGCGTGACAATATTTTGAATGTTTTGAATCGATTTCCTTATACATCAAACAGAAACTTTCAAAGAAGTTGCAATTTTGATATAATTCTAGTATAGATTTTAAGAAAAGTGCATATGAACAGCGCCATCACTATTTTCAGCCGATGTGCACGCCTCATAATCGCTTTCGACCAGGGACGGAAGTCGAGGGCCTAGTTTCTACACGGAATCGAATTTCAAAATTTTGTGATAATCTCAGTGATGATAAAGTTATACTCTTTCACTTTTATTATAATATAGCACCCTCACTGGAAACCTGTCCCCAAAGGACTGCAAAATATCTCACACAGGTTTTTTTTTCCGGAACTAATTACAAACGTGGAGAATTTAGTGTTGTGCAGCCTCATTCTTTGCACCACATGCGGCCCGTCTCCCAAATGCCATAGGACGCTTTTGTGCCGAAACAACGGGTGCCGCAATACTGTTGTGCCGAAAACCCCCGGGTGCCGACGTTCCCTGCTCTCAGAACTGCCGAAGTACACGGGCATTCGGCAGAGGAGAGGGAAGTGGAAAAAGAACGTGGGACGTTGATGTGTAGAGCACGTGTTACGCATAGTTTCGTGATTTTATGGACAATAAAATGCAACTCTTAAATATCAGGCTTTTAGCACTTAGGAACAAGCAGTAGTAATAGTAGACGTAAATACGATATTGTAACGCCTAAAAGCACCCAAATTAGAAACCATGAAGACCCTTGCTCGGCGTTTAGAAAGGTTAGCCCCAATTCGGAAACAATGTATACGTTATATGCATTGACTGTACATATGGCCTCCCATGTAAAGGTCCCTTTATTGTTCGGCCGGGTGCAACACGGGTTAGGTTTAGGGGTTGGGGTTATAGGGCCTATAGGACCTAGGGTTTAGATTAGGGTTAGGAATAAGGTTAGGGTTTGGGTATTAGGGTACGTGCGTGAGTGACAAACTTGGGATTTATAGACCTATGTGATTTTCTACTTGACAAATAGAGGTATGTGTTTATTTTTTCTTACGGAGGGGGGGGGGTCATTTTAAATTTATACCAGTAAACCAGCACCTATCTGCATATCAGCTGTAAATCATAGATATAACCTAATTGTTTGTGGGGGATGGCCCGCTGAGATGGCCGATGGTGCAATGGGTTCTATGCAAAGGGCTAGTAACTTTACATGGGGTTATGCAATTGTCCCAACACATCTTTCAATTCTGCGGCCCCCTTCCCTCGTAAATAAGGAAAAGGGCCCTAAATTATAGTTTTCAAGCTAATCTTAGCTGTAGTACGAGCTAAACTAAACTAAAACACCTATTTGTGCCATCCTGTGTCCGTACAGCCAATGGACAGACGAACTTAGTACATCCAACAACCGCACGCTGTAATAAGGAGCCCTCTGTGCCGAACTACTGGGATAAACCCATGTTTCGCAATAACCTTGTTCGGCAGGGTAAATGACGTAGCCCGCATTTCGGCATGAATAATTGCAGAAAAAGCGGTCGTTTCGGCAGATACCGCTGCCGTACGGCAAGGTCCTCTGCCGAAAGACCGGGCGATTCGGCATAGCCCGGTATTTCGGGGCAGCCAATACCCAGGAAACGGGTCCCCCAAAGGACTGCAAAAAAATATCTACCCAGGTTTGGTTTTTTACCGGAACTAACTTCGCAGTTGTTGTTGCCGAAATAACCGGCTGCCGAAATACCCGGTGCCAAAAGAGTTTACCTACTTTCGGCAGTGCCGAAGTACCAGGGCATTGTTTTTTCGGTAGAGGAGAAGGCGAAGTGGAAAATAACGTGACTTTGATGTGTAGCGCACGTGTTACCATTTTTCGTGATTTTATGGACAATTCTACAATGAAACTCATTAAAAAATCGACTTTTGGCTATTTAGGAACCAATACCTGTAGTATAGTAGACGTAGATCGATCTTGTAACGCAAAAGCTCCATAGACCCATAATGAAGAATTCCCCGTTCGGTACCAAGGTGGTAGCCGAATTCGGGAACAATGTATACGTTATAGGCCCTATATGCATTGATATACATATGGATCCATTGTAAAGTCACCTTTATTGATTAGGAGGGCTATTAGGCCGGTTGCAACACGGGTTGGGTTTAGGGTTGGGGTTATAGGGCCTATAGGACCTAGGGTTAAGATTAGGGTCAGGAATTAGGTTAGGGTTTGCTTATTAGGGTCCGGTGAGTACAAACATTGGGATTAGACCTATGTGATTTTCTACTTGACAAATTAGGGTTATGTGATTTTATTTTTTTTCTGATGGAGGGGGTCATGTTAAATTTATTATTCAGTAAACCAAGCACCTATCTGCATCAGCAGTAGGCCTAAATCATATGATGTACCTAATTGTGTGTGTGGGATGGGTACGGGTGTAGGAGTTCTAATAGGGCCAATGTAACTTTACAATGGTGGTTATGCAATTTTCCAAACACATCTTTCAATTTCTCCGGCCCCCTCCCTTGTAAATAATGAACGGGCCCTAAAATTATTAGTTTAAAGCTAATCTTAGCATGTCGTACGAGCTGAGTCAACTGAACACCTATTTCGTGTCATCCTGTGTCCGTACAGCCAATTGACATAAGAACTTATTTACATCCCACAACCGCACGCTGTAATAAGGATCCATCTGTGCCGAACTACTGGGATAACCCATTGTTTCGGCAAGTAACCCTGGCGTTCGGCAGGGTAATTACGTACCCCGCATTTTCGGCATGAATTATTGCGGGCGTTTCGGCAGATACCCCTGCCGTACGGCAAGGTCATCTGCCGAAAGACCGGGTGTTTCGGCATAGCCCGGTATTTCGGCGCAGCACATTACACCAAACATGGAGTGATTTAGTGTTGTGCGCCCTCATTCGTTGCACAAACTTGCAGCCCGTCTCCCAAAGTCCACAGGGCGTTGTTGTGCCGAAACACCCGGGTACCGAAATACCCGGGTGCCGAAGTTCCCTCCTCTCAGATCTGCCGAAGTACCGGGGCATTCGGCAGAGGAGAAGGGAAGTGGCAAATAACGTGCTGTTGATGTGTAGTGCATGTTTTTACGCATTATTAGTGATTTTATGGACAAACTACAATGAAACTCATTAAAAATCAGGCTTTTGGCATTTTTGGAACAAGCATGTATGTAATAGTAGATGTGAATACGATCTTAAAAGCCAAAATCACCCACATAGACCCCATGAAGATGAGTTCCCGCGTTCGTTTAGCAAGGTAGCCGAATTCGTTATATGCATTGATATACATATGGCTCCCAGTATAAAGGTCCTCTTTATTGATTAGGAGGGCTATTATGGTTGCAGCACGGGTTAGGTTTAGGACTAAGATTGGTTGGGGTTATATAGGACTAAGATAAGGGTTAGTGTTGATTTAGGTTATGGATTAGTTTTCGGGATATGGTACGCTAACTGGAATTTAGTAGTATAGGGGTTAGTTTTACGGATAGGGTAAGGGCTATTTTAGGGTTGTAGGTATAGAACTCGTTTATGTATGGGTTTGTGTTAGGATTAAGGTTAATGTTTTGGTATTAGGGTCCAGTGAGTACAAACATTTATAGGGGATTAGACCTATGCGATTTTCTACTTGACAAGTAGGGGTTATGCGATTTTATTTTTATTTATTTTTCTGATGGAGGGGGGGCATGTTAAATTTATCATTCAGTACACCCAGTACCCATATCAGCAGTAAATCATGATTATGTACATTATTGTGCGTAGGAGTAGGCCTTCGTAGGGCATGTAGGCCCTACCTTTACATTGGTGGTTATGTAATTTGCCAAACACAAATCTACAAATTTCTCCGGCCCCCTCCCTTGTAAATAATGAACGGGCCATAAAATTGTTATTTTAAAGCTAATCTTAGCCTGTCGTACGAGCTGAGTCAACTGAACACTTATTTCATATCGTCCTGTGTCCGTGCAGCCAATTGACAGAAGAACTTATTACATCCAACAACCTGTAATAAGGATCATCTGTGCCGAACTACTGGGATAACCCATTTTTTCGGCAATGACGTAACCCGCATTTTCAGCATGAATAATTGCCGAAACACCGGGCGTTTCGGCAGATACCCCTGACGTACGGCAAGGTCATCTGCCGAAAGACAGGGCGTTTCGTCATAGCCCGGTATTTCGCCACTAAATCCTTCCACGATTGGAGTAATGCGTATATCGATTGCATATTGCCCCCGGGAGCCGGTATCCCCTGCCTTTTTCCGAACTCAGACCTCGTTATACCGCATCCCGGGCGCCGGAGTTCGTCAGCGAAGTGTTACGTGTAATCCGGATGTTACTATGTCAACTGGATCACGCTTTTGAGTCCTGCACCACGATCAAAATGATCGCCACACAAAGTATATGATATGTACTAGCTTTCCAAAAGGTGCGTGATCCAGTAACCAGGGAGTTACGTAATCACTTCGATGGCGAGTTACATTTGATTTGTGCATAATCCCCTGATACTCATGTTTCTGCAACACGGGGAGTATGAACTGAATTCTATGCCGATGATTTATGTGACGCGCCGTGAGTATTCGGCACAAGCCGTTTATTATTTACTCAAAAGTTGCAATTTTTAATTACCTGTTCAGTCAAAACCACCATTGTGACCAATAAAAATATGACTCATTAATCACCTAAAAAAAAAAAAAAAAAAAAGGGTAATGACGTAACCAGCATTTTCGGCATGAATAATTGCCGAAACACCGGGCGTTTCGGCAGATACCCCTGACGTACGGCAAGGTCATCTGCCGAAAGACAGGGCGTTTCGTCATAGCCCGGTATTTCGCCACTAAATCCTTCCACGATTGGAGTAATGCGTATATCGATTGCATATTGCCCCCGGGAGCCGGTATCCCCTGCCTTTTTCCAAACTCAGACCTCGTTATACCGCATCCCGGGCGCCGGAGTTACATTTGATTTGTGCACAATCCCCTGATACTCATGTTTCTGCAACACGGGGAGCATGAACTGAATTCTATGCCGATGATTTATGTGACGCGCCATGAGTATTCGGCACAAGCCGTTTATTATTTACTCAAAAGTTGCAATTTTTAATTACCTGTTCAGTCAAAACCACCATTGTGACCAATAAAAATATGACTCATTAATCACCTAATCAGGAGATTCAATATGGCCGCCAATACAGCCGCCAATGAAGCGTCTGCTATTTATCTATTTTATGGCTATAATTCATTACTACATATAATCAAAAGCTGCAATGTTTGTGTATATCACTCATTCAGAACAGTTTAAATATCATATCATGATCAAAGTGATTGATATCTGTAGATGGCATCCTAGATGGGCGTCCAATATGGCTGCAAATGACAGTCATCAAAGGTCAGTATTTCATTCAATCGTATGCTAAAGACGTATTTTGTAGTTTTTAGTTAGCCAAAAAAATCCAAGTAAGACTAACCTAAGTGTCATTAAGTCGTTATTTATCAAATGTCCTAATATGGATGCCAAAGGGTGCCTAAAACCTACCAAAAACAAAAGAGACCCATATCTCTAGACTATTATGGGTAGGATTTTCGCCGCTTAGTAAGTGCCATTTCCTGTGTGTGTAGTATTTCCATCCATATTACATGTTTCGATTACGTTGGTTACCTAATGATATGTAAACCGATCTGATTGAATTACAGGGATATACACAAATATTGCAGTAGTCGGTTAGATTAAGATATCAATTATAGCCATCTTAGAGTATTTGGAAGCCATCTTGGATGCTATAATGAAGTAATTTATTATCACAATTTTGAAAAAAAATATTCCTTATGGTTTAATTAACCTTTCGAATGTCAAAACACAAGGACAGATACTAAATTAGGGACGAATTCAATACTCAAATGGCGGGCGTTTTCCGGTTTTGCCCGGTTCCGCGCGGTTCAATTAATTCATTGAGTTTGCTGAATTACTTAATCGGATTAAAGGATTCAGAAGATTGGGCGGATTAAATGAACCGCCTGGAACCGGGCAGAACCGGAAAACGCCCGCCGGGTGAGTATTGATTTGATCCCTTACCAAACTGCAGTCACAAGTAGATCACGACCAGACACTTAATTGTATTGGCAGCCATACTTAATTCATTGATATACATTGATAAAACATAATGAACGTATGAGCGTATTAGACAACCAAATTAAGTGAAAATTGCAGACTAGCTAAAGTAGTAAGTCAAAATGCCGAAGTAATTTTTGACGGCGGTGGAATTGCAAAGACTGAGATATGAACATTGTGGTTCGTGACTCTGATTTATGTCCAAAATAGTATATTTTGTTGGTCACTTCCTTCTTGATAATTTACATAATTATATCGTTTGATCATTTTGTAAATTATCAAGAGTAAAGGTTTGAAATGACACTCTTTTCAGAGTGAGACCTGTAGACCCTCTAAAAGAGTGAAATTCACTCTTTAGCATTTAGAGAGTACACGAACGTACCTGTAACAAGAATCGCTCAGACTCTGGAGTCGCAGACACATCTAATTCGTCGTTATCCATTGCGATTATCTACAGGCTGACTTAAACACTGAAGGACTGAATCTACCTAAAGTACTACGATTTCTAAGCTGGAGAGAATTTCAATATTTACAAAGGAATCAAAACTCCACAATGTTAAGGTAAGTACTGTTTCACTCCACAAAGCATTGATGTAATAAGGAAGTGCAAACGTTGCCTATATTTTACGAACCTACTCTATATAATGCGTTTGATCAAATCATTTCCGAACTGAAAGTATGCATATAAACTAGCAACGATAGTTTGTTTCGACAGTATGCTTTAACCCTCGTGTTACCGGGGGGGGGACACCTCAGGTGCGCTAAAATGCCAAAAAATTTTGTTGATATGGTAACGATTTTGTTCTCCAAGATTGTTGTGTTGGTCTAATGAAATAATAGGAAATCAACGTACACATATTGTGATTATTTCAATATTTCATATGCCATAACAGCAGAATGAAATCGATATAACTCCATGAATGGGTAGAAGAGGAATATCATTATTCGGGTAGTGACTTCTCCAAAGCACTCATTCATAACAGGTGTTAGTACGCTTGCTTTGTGCGTAACTTGTTCCCGGTCTAAGGCCATCTGTAACCACTGAGATACATTAATTGCGGCAAGATACATCAGACAAAATTTAGTCAATCTGGAGTTAGATCGTCCTAATCGATGGACACTGTGAGCGGCCAAAATTAATTGAGTTTGCACCCACACTTGCATTATACTAGCAACGGAATATCCTAATAAAAAAGAAGCTTGTTGTATTTTCTGTGCATCTAGATGCGAATTAAGAATAGTAGCCGAAGCAATTAGCCGAAGAATGAACCAGATAAAGTTGGCAGAAGAAGTAAAGCAGAGCAGATAGTCGCTGCTGGTAAACGTAGCCGGTAAGCACTTGTCGAATTTGATAAGTTTTGTATGTTGCCACTATACTTCCGACAAAAATGGGAAAATAGATAAAAACCTGAATTCCGCGGTATATGAAGACTCCTGTTGATTTCGGTAAGTCGTTTAACCAGATTTCTAATGGCCCCTTGTCCAAGATGAGACCAGCTATGAAGAAACCTGCCGAAATAACTACGGTAAAAAGAAGAAAGGTTGTCATAATGCATTTGTTAAGAGATTCGCTATTGTTCTCCTCGGAACGACTGTATTGTTCAGACTCTGTCGCATCAGAATTAAGGTAGGTTGTCCGCTGTCGTCTTTCATTCAGAATGGATCCATAATCTCGACTTCCATTGTCAGGTTGCCATTCTTCTTCTTCTCCTAACATATGTTGTGTTTGAGGTATCACTTCACTCCTGATTGAATTCCAGAGCAGAAAGAGTACACCAACGCAGATGGTCAAAAATTCGATGAAAAAAGGCTCAAGGAATACCTGGAAAGTGTAAACAATTTTGTTCAAGGTTTGAGGACTTGAACTGTTACCAGAGGTATTACCTTGGAGATAACTTTCTGAAAATGTCGGACCATTGCTGTCGGAGATTATAGAATACATGTTACCAAGCGTTACCGTGAGCCAAACCCATACTTTATCAGCGATCAATAAAGCGATGGAATAATGAAACAGAGAGCTATTTGGCAATATGGCGCCATCGTACTGTGCAAAGGAGATAATCTGAACAATTATCGAAACAAAATAAATGGTTATAATAGTAACAATTTCACCGTATGTCTGAATGCGATGATATCCAATATAGTTACTATATGCAGTGCCAATTATATAACATGCCAACCCTACACAACTTCCGATTCCGAATAGTGTCAGTTGCAGAAGGGGCAAAGGTTCATTGTATGGATCGGCCTTTGACGACAGGACTAAAATCTGGTTCTCAACTAAATTGCTATGGTCCCTTTGTCTGAAATTGCCATGGCGGGAAGGTCTTTCTATGAATTTTACGTAACCTTGAATTTTCCAGGTATTTCTTCTCAATATAAAGCCCAGACATATGGCGGACATTAAGATGGAACATAGTGCATGAACTGGCTGGGTGACATTTCTCGCATTCGTTGTTATTTCACCTGGCTGGTGTGATGAAGAAATTAAAAAGGTAGGAAAGCTAAAGCAACTGCGCCGCTTCCAAGCAAAAATACCAAGAGAAGTGCAGAATGATAGTTTCCGTGACTACTGCAGGCAGATGTATTCGTAAATGACAAGCAATTAGAATTGCTTAAATGATGTTTCACATTCTTAAGTGATTTGGTTTTCCTTACTATTAGCTGTACTTTGTTAATTTTTCATTTTAATCAAATTAAAGGCGCCTACGGGCACATTGTCATGGTTCTTTCCGATGTCTTGGACGCCCTATTGCTAGGAAGACAGTATTCACTTTTTACAGGTTTAAAATATTGGGTTATCTTGGGAAAACATGACATATGGAAAAAACATCACGTTTGTATCCATCTTACAGTTTTGAAATAGGTTGTATCGAATTCCTAACCAGAAAATAACTTGGACACCGAAAACATCGTAGGGTTATATAATAAGAATATACGATTTTCTTAGATGAGATGCGACCATCTTGAAAAATAGGCTTGTATTAGAAATTGCCATGACTTTCGACACTTCTAGCAAATGTTATATTGAACCTCTTGATCCAGGCAACATACATTTCAACCTAATTCGCTATAGTGCGCTATTACCTTAAAATGGCTGCCATTTGGAAAAAGTTTGTTTAGCGAATTGCCCTTTTAAATTTGTCCTCACGTATTTTCGTGAAACATACATACAACCCAATGGTCGATGTTAGCTATGATTGCAAATGTTATTAGTCCGGCATTGAAAGTTTAAATAGAAATTTCTATATAATTGATAAGTATTTTTTCTGTTGTCTTTGTTCTTATTTTTAAGATGACGGAATCCCCGATTTGTTGCGATATAACTTTCGCACGTATTACAATGACAAGCAAATCTTGTACGACTTTCCACTAGTCTACGTATAAATCAAGCAATTCGGCGAATTAATATTTTCACCAATTTGTGTTCTTATTCTCCCTTCCTTCGTGTTCTCCCATCACATCCGCATTGTTTTGCCGTCTCTTTTCCTCTCTCCTCCTCTTTAAACTAGGTTGTGATTTTTTTAATTGTTAAGTTTGCTTCGTTTTCTTTCAAAAATTTCTTAATTTACTATACTTAACGAGTGGATTTGCGTGCTGTTATTTTCGCACTAGCTGGTGTTGCTCTAAGCGGAAAATAAATCTAACAATTGCGTCCTAAACTCTGAGCGGGGACGCTACAGCGGTACCCGGTGTAAAAGGAGATATGGTCCGGCAGGGACACAGTCCGGGCTCCATAGGGACGACAAACGAATAAAGCGTGAAAACTAATGTTCATGAAGAGTAAACTCGATCGATTGCCCTATGTTCACCATTTGGGGACTGTGAAACCGGCGGACCATATCTCCTGCCCCACCGGCATATGTAGGGACACAACACTAAATCGGCTCGCTTTGGGGGATGGGAGGGAGTTCCGGTAAAATAACAAAACGTGTGCGAGATATTTTGCATTCCTTTGGGGACCCGGTTTCCATTAAGAGTGGTATATTATAATAAAAGGGAAAGAGTATAGCTTGATCATTGCTGAGATTATCACAAAATTTTGGAAATTCGATTCGCTGTAGAAATGGGCCCTTGACTTCGGTCATGGTCCGAAAACGGCGCTGAGGCGAACAGTCGGCTCCATCACGTCGGCTCAAAATAGTGTGGCGTTGCTCATATACCCTTTCTTAAAATCATACTAGAATTATATCAAAAATTGCAAATCTTGAAGGGAAAAAAAATGATTCAAAAACATCAACACATGTGTCACGCGGGGTGCAAATCAGAGAATGCGATGTGGTATTTTAACGTGTAGTTCAGTGGAGTGTTTAATTTAGTGGTGTGCGCCCTGTACGTGCGTGCGGTTTGATGTGTCATTTTCTATTTGGTTAGAATCCATTGTCAACAACCTCGTCTTGTAAATTGCTGGCAATAAATAAGTCCAGAGCGTACGCTCTGGACTTGTTCATTTTTGAAAAAGCTAGAGACATTTCAACCCAAGGTTAGCGTAGTAGATGAGTAGGATTTTCAGCTGACCATGAATGGTCCGCTAAGGAAGAAAATCTCGCTGCCGTGGCCAGGGTACGTGGAAAAAATTTTCACCCAAAGTCTAGGGCTACTTTCCGCTGAAAACAAGGAAGCAGTCCGCACTGGATTAGTCTAGGGCGACTTCACGCTGAACAAGGAAGCGGTCCGCTCTGGACTTAGTTCATTTTTGGAAATTAACACGCCGTGGCCCGGATACGTGACTTTTTCACCAAACGATCTAGGGCGACTTCACGCTGAACAAGGAAGCGGTTCCGCTCTGGACTTATTCATTTGAAAAGCAACACGCCGTGGCCCGGCTACGGACTTTTCATCCAAAGATCTAGGGCGACTTTCCGCTGAACAAAGGAAGAAAGTCCGCTCTGGACTTAGTTCAGTTTTGAAAATTCAACACGCCGCGGCCGGCTACGTGACTTTTTACCAAACGATCTAGGGCGACTTCCCGCTGAACAAGGAAAGCGGTCGCTCTGGACTTAGTTTTTTTTCTGAAACTCTGGACTTAGTTCATTTTCTGAAATGGTCTGAGATGTACGCCCTCCTATAGTATACGTTCTAGTCGCGGCCAACTTTCTATCCTTAGAACAACTTCATAGCGGATGGCCCAGTACGTAAACTCAACTGACTGGTGCGAGGTTGCTGTCAGAACCATGGGTATGATACGACTCTCTATAACATTAGATATGAACCCTAAAATATCCAATCCTAAATAGGTT